>WSFP011513247.1:0-12957 GCA_009831015.1 Picea engelmannii | reverse complement strand
TGGACATCAAATCTTGACAAATAGTGGATTTCCAACTCACTACTGACACGATAGCCACATATGCAATATGCACTTTTGATTATACATAGTACTATGCAGTATCGATATATATTGTTGCATATGCATATAAGTTACCAAAAAAAAGGTCGGTGCTTGTCTAATTGTTATAGACATACCTTCTTTTGGGACATTGTTATTTAGTTTCTTCTCTCGCATCACTTGTCACTTCTTTCTCTCATGCAATTGATTTATTCCATGTCCATGTGAAAGTAGTAAACCAAACTCAATGAACACACGAATAAACCCTTATGTAGAAATTTCATGAAATACACAATGTTAAGAAACAACAAGTGAATAGTGCACCAATGAAATTAGAAAAATGCACCTCTGCAACTCTTGTTTTGTGTTTCTTTCTTTTCCCTATTTCCCTTTTTAACACCGGTAATTTTTTTTATGCAATACACATCGAACAAGTCAAACAACAATGCAGATCGATGGCAATAATATGCAAACATAATGCAATTTGCCGATATTTTAATTTCTCTGTGACCATAATATTTCCTATATCAACTACTTGCAATGCACCACACAGTTTCTTGATCCACCACATAAATAATTGTTAATTTAGTCTAATGTTACACCATGAAATTTTCATAGTTATGTTCAGTTTGGTTTTCAATGCATTTTTATAAAATCTCCAAACGAAAAACAACAAGTTTCATCAACTGCCACAAAAAATAGGAAATTAATTAAACAAGAACTTCCTAAGCATGTACCAAGAATATGAAAACATGCTTTTGTTCAACTTAGTTTTTGTCAACCAGATGATGCTTAAGCTATGGCTATGGCATCCAGTTTTTGTCTCTAATTATCTTTGATTCCTTTTCCATACACATAGTTTTTGAGATAGCTCTTGAACAATTTAACCCACCCCTGAAAAAGAAAAATAAGAATGAAGCAATAATTGTTTTTCGTATATATGATGCACATCAATAATATTTCATTCAATAATTTGATCCAGCAACACATCTGATAAAAGCGAACTCATTTTTCCTAAACACCACACCAATGCCAATGCAATTTTGAATAAAAGCAAGTAATTGTACTATGAATATAGCACACACTATCATTAAAGGCCACACACTAGAAGGAAAGGCAACACATCTAGAAGTAGTGTGAAGCAAATGTGCTACTTATCTATAAATTGCTCGATGATCTAACCGATATATGCGTAAAACACAGTTTATCATACTCACATCTTGTTGTTGGTTTCAAGTAATGTCAGGTTTGCGATCTATTTGTCTTGGATACTTTTTTAGTCAAAAGCCTTCTTACTTTTCTATTTTTGAGGTTGGATGAAGATTTTACAACAACTAGAGTGAAATTGCACAATAATAAGTTGTATGAATTCTGTGCACAAGCATTGAAAATACATAGTATTCACGCTAATCATATTCCTCTGGCACTTCCAAAGTTCCCAAGACATTCCTGCACTGAGTGTCGCCACATGTTCATACCTATACTTGGTATACCTAAGAGAATCTATTTTTAATCCTTGTGCATTGAACACGCATATACCAACATGTCACATTGCTACACTTCTGTGCCTTCGCACTTCCGACAGTTCCACATCCTTGATTGTGAAAAGCGATGTAATTTTCAATATAGCTCACTGATTTATGGTAAATTTATTTTCTTCAATATAGAAGAAAATGTCATGCATCTAGAACCACTACAAAGAAAATTCCAATGCTAAATTGAATAAACCGAATAACTGTATTATGCATAGAGTGCACACTATCAAACATGATGCGAGATGCAAAACTATGGCAGTGTAGGAAGAACAAAAACAACCATTCTTCATACAATATTTGAATATAGACCAAGTTCTAAATAGACAAAGCATCCCCTTTGTGCAATATACACCTGTGCAAAAGTATTAATGGCATTGCTCGACCAATCGTACAAGCATCTGTGCAACCGGCTTTGCAATTGTGAAACTATAAGTGACATGAATTCTCAGTGCAAGGCTCCAAACTCTAGAAACTTGCACAAGGACTAAAAATAGAACAAGCATTTTCCCAATATGTCTTGAATCCCCATTCAGTTCACACAACTATACTTGGTATACCTAAGACCCTCTATTTTCAAGCCTTGTGCGGAGAGCCTGCACCTTACATCCTTGCGCCTTGATATACATCCGCAATTCCATATTTTCAATACTCTTGCATCCATCATTGTGACAAGCGAAGAAATTCACAAATCATGTCACTAATCTATGATAAATTCAATGGCCCTCCTTTCGGAAGAAAGGGAATGCATCTAGAAATAGTGCCAAGCAAATGTAATTCTTACCTATACACTACTCGATCATTTTCGATTATGCTTACTCCTATTCAAAAGGTAGTTGATATATTTCTAAAATATATTTTAGTCGATTGGCATCTTGCTCTTGGATTTGGCGTAATTCTAGTTTTGTGATCTATTTGTCTTTCGATAATTTTCCAATCATGCTTCCAGGCGATGTTCATGAACATCGGTTGTAGTTGATCCCTTTTTCTTAGCATAGAAGGAGGATTATTGGGAAGCTCAAGGCTTTCAAATCCCTGTTGATTTTTCCCTTAGACTTGTCATATAGATTCTTGGGCTCGTGGCTTCCAAGGTGAATTTCCCTTTGTCCTTATGAATGATCTTTTCTAGTGCCATACTTCTTGGGGAGAGGTCCTTTGGAAATCGATCTATGGAGGGGATCTGGTTGTATCTCTTAGTGGGATCTTCCATTTCATCCCTGGTATATTCCTCTTCCCTCTCACCTTGAATAATCCTTCTAGGGAAGGTGTACTAGAGGTGAACATGTGTTAGAATTAATTCTTACTTTAGAGTTGGTTGGGATTTGTTGGAGATTGTTGAAATATTATCTCAACCTCTATATCCAATTTTTGAATTAGTTGGATATGAAAACACTTATATAATTGTATTGTATCTAGGTTTTTACATGCAATGATGATAATCAAAATTGTTTGCTTTGTGTGTGAATTTTTCCAATTTGGTATCAGAGAAGGTAGCTATGAGTTTAACTCCCTTATGGGAAGGCCCATGAATATGTGAGAGGTGTAAAATTAATAGTCTCTTGCGTGTCTTTGGTTTGTTTGGGTTGTGAGTGAGATGAGCACATATTGAAGAAGTCCCACTAGCTCAAACTGTGTGTTGTTGTCTCCATACCCACAAAAAGAGAAGAGCGTGAGACACTACGTGTGAATCCATGTGGAGGTATCATCATTCACTAGTTGGAGTCTGTTGTGGAGACACTATCGTTGCTTCGTTTATTTTCGGTCGTTGTCTGCATTTTCCATTTCTTGAGGGACTTCATTTTGAGATAGGTGTGTTGGAATATTGAGGCATGGGTCGATTATGCTGGTCAAAAGAGGGTGACTTGGGCACCATCACTCCCATCACCATTGGTTTCATCATGGCGCTAACATCTTTGTTGTCGTGTTGTAGGAGAGCTGCATGTGTGGAGTAGTCACTGCCTCTCTTGTTGTTGCACGAGGTAATAGTTTTAGATTAGTTTCTTTTGAACATGGAGTATATAGCATTGGAAAATTTTACCGGCCATAATTTCCATACTTGGAAGGTTAATATTCAACTGAAGACGATGAATACAAATTTATGGGGAATAATAAAAGGCACATAATTTGTACCTACAGATCCCAATAAATTAATTGAATAGGAGAAAAGGGAGGACAAAGTTAAGTCTATCCTTGGACTGTCTCTTCTAGATTCTCAGCTACATCTTGTTGATTTAGAAAAATCATCTACATAAATATGGGAACAATTGGGTAAGATATTTGGCGAAAAAGTTGTAAATGCAAAATTTTCCTTAAACTTACAATTGTTCAAACTTAAAATGCACGATGAAACATCATTGTCTACTCACATAAATTATCTAAAGTCTCTTATAAGAAATTTGGTGCAAATTGACACTAAAGTAGATGATGAATATGCAAAGGAAATTTTATTAAACGGTCTATCTTCAAACTATGACAATGTTATTTTTATTTTAAGTCAATTGTCCTCTCGAACACTGGATGAAATGATAGCAACACTCTTAGAAGAAGAAAAAAGGATGAAAGTAGGAGACGCATAAGTCAGTTCACAATTTGAAATTGAACTATTTTCCAAGGGAAGGATGAATAAAAACATGACTTCATTTGAATGCTTCTATTGCTGAAGACATGGACATACAACATTGAATTGTAAAATCCATGCCAAAAATCTTTTAAAAGGAAAACTAAAAGAATCATCCGACATAGCTATCTTTGAAGACTCACTAGATGCCATCCTTGAAGTCTCACCAGACTTTGACAATGATAATGGATCCAATACAGAGTCTCTCATAATTTTATAGAATATAGCTATTGGATATGTATGTTATATTTATTTTGTTTGTAAAATTATATGATGAAAAACCAATCATAGAACAAAGCAACACAATTTAAGTTGGTGGTTATTGACGTACTTCGGTGCCACAAGAACACATCATTGGTTTTATTATGTCTACAGTCTGCCATAAGTTGGTGGTTCTTGTTGTACTTCGATGTTCCAAGAACAACAATTACTAGTTATATTTGTATGTTTGTGAGCTTGTGTATGTGAAAAAGGCCATGTTGTATGATTGATTGTTGGATACATTTAGCATCTAAACTGCTTTCTTGTATAATGGGCGAATACAATGAGCTATGCATTTCAACAGATGGAAGTATGTCAATAGGATGACTCATTATCTAGACTATTTTTCGAAGTATGTCAAGAATCGTTGGTCATTACAAATACGTTATTGATGGTCAGAAGAAATTGTATCTTCAATGGATGAAGTGACAACTCATAATGAATGGTTGAGAAAGAGCATAGTCTACGAGAGTTCAGAAGTGGATAGAAATGTTGATGAAGACCAGACCAGACAGAGATCAAAGTTCAAAAATAATTTTATGTGATTTTAGTATTGTTATTTATGATGTAAGCATTAAGGGAGGGTGTTAGAATTAATGCTTAGTTTAGAGTTGGTTGGGGTTTGTTGGAGATTGTTGAGATATTCTCTCAACCTCTATCTCCAAGTTTGGAATAAATTGGATATGACGACACTTATATAAGTGTATTGTATCTGGGTTTGTATATGCAGTAATAATAATCGAATGTGTTTTCTCTATGCGTGAATTTTTCCAATTCCATGGTCTCTACAATTGCAACATCCAAAATGGAATGTGGTGTAATCCAACCTCTACTAGTGGGGTTTTAAACTACCTTCTTTTACTGTTATTCCTTTTGGGAGTAATTTGTTTAGGTCGACCTCCATGCATATTTTTTCTATTGTTGTATATTCCATTGCTATGGTTTTCTCATCTACATTAAGACAGGTCCCCAATCTATTTCCTATCCTCATTAGAATATTTAGGATCCATAATTCCAAGTGGTAAGTGTGGCAGCTTTATCTAGATGGGGAGCTTAGCAATATTTTCCCAGATGGGGTCGAAACCTAGTTCCCATTTCTTGATGAAAATTGTAGTTGCTTGGTTGAAGTATGTCTCTCTTACTATTATTCTATCTTTGTTAGTTTTAGTTTTGAATATAAATATGGTGAAACCCATTGAATTGAGGTGGAACTTAGGGGAATAGCCTAGAAAATTACCCGAAGTGGTCGAAACCCAACCTCTAAGTGATTTCTCTACCATACCTTTACCATTGAACTTTCCAATGAAAGCTAGGATTGTGTATTTCATCATTGTCTCTGCCACTAGCTCCTCCTCTAACTCAAGCTGCATTTCACCCTTTTTTTCTTTACACATTTAACATCTTTGCATTTATTCTTCTTTTCTTCTTCCCTCTGCATGTCCCCTTCATGATATTTCCTCTTCTTTTTGGGCTCTTGTCTAGTGTGTCAGCATTGAGAGAGGGATATATATCATAT
The DNA here is from genome assembly GCA_009831015.1 of Picea engelmannii. Taxonomy (NCBI): domain Eukaryota; kingdom Viridiplantae; phylum Streptophyta; class Pinopsida; order Pinales; family Pinaceae; genus Picea; species Picea engelmannii. The sequence continues at coordinate 6,992 of WSFP011513247.1, read as the reverse complement.
TTGGAACCTTTTGCAAGAGGTCAGATGGCAACAAGAATGTTAGTATAGCCTCCAGTCATGTTTCTTCGAGATTTTTATTCTCTTCTCTCATGTTATCTAACTATTTATTGGTGTGTTTGGTATGTCATTTCGACCATGGTCTCACCTTGTTCTAGCATTGCTTTTGGTGTCAGGTTCATCGTTTTGGGGTCTTTCAAAATCCTCTTCGACCGATTTTTCGCATACATTGGGTGTCCTGCCATATTATTCTCCTTTTCGTGGTTCGTGACATTTCCTATGGTTATCATTATCTCCATTGTACCCTCATCCTTCCATGATTTCTTTCGAGTTTGGTTTGTGAACCCTAGCCCCTTCCCTGGGGTTTCTATATCCTTATTTTTTTCCTCATCGAACTCTCTAATACAAAGATTGTCATTCACAATTCATATATAATTGTTCTTTTCACTTAATCAAATACTCCATTTCTTTTTAATCTGGATCCTAATTTAATGACATTCAAAACAACCAACTCAAATTATTTCTACTTTGAACCATTCATTTTTTTCATTTTTATTGATACCACAATACTCTCCCAAATTTTTATCTATCTACCTAATACAAATAATTTTGATATATTCCTTCCTGATGCCACAATACTCTCCGAAATTTTTCCCTACCTACCTAATACAAAAAAATCTTTGATACCACAATACTCTCCCAAATTTTTCCATACCTACCTAATACAAAAAAATCTTTGATACCACAATACTCTCCCAAATTTTTCCATGCCTACCTACCTAATACAAAAATACATACCTAATACAAAAAAATATTTGGTGAAAAGAACACTTTTAAATAAAAAGACAGCTACATTGCACATTATGATTCCTACCTTAAAATTAAGGAAGACACAAACTTATTATTTCTTACCTCTTTTTCTAAATTTTGAAACACTTAACCACTATTATGTAAAATATAACATTCAATTGGCATGTTATAAATCTCTCAAACTAAAAAAGATAATAAATAGTTTTAATATTTTGTTCAAATCATGTGTATAGATTTTTTCTTTGTGTGACTAAAGTTGTTCTAATCTGATATTATCGATTTATTATTTAAGTTAGTTTGTTAAAAAAAAATATGGATAGATATGGGATCTTTTTAACTTTTTTTTTATATTGTTTATCTTGCTTCGCCAATTTGATAACCATTTTATACCGGGTGTTATTTCTGATATTGATGTCGCGGTTGTTTTTTAATTCAAAATTTTAATATATATTTTCATTGAAATTAAAGATTATGGTATTTCACAACTATAAGTGGTTAAAGAATCTTGTTTCATGTAATTCTTGTTATTTTTTCCCAGCTAAATTTTAGATTTTATTTTTTCAACATTTTTAAAGTTATTTAATAAGGATGATCATCAAATTATATATAGTTATTGAGTGGTTATGAGAAAAATGTGTTACCCTCCGTATTTGAATTCAAAATCTATTTTATGATATGTTTTCTCTTAATGAATTAATTGTTGATAAGTTCAATATGATCTAAGTATTGTAAATTTTAACCTTGTATAATTAATTATTGTAAACAAATTTTTAATAAAAAAAGAAAAGATACAATAGCGCACACACACATTACACATAGATTTTTACCCTGGAAATCCAAACCGGGAAAACCAACAACTTGTTTAAAGCCGCACCTATAATCTTCTTTATTCATTATATCTTTCATTGTTTACAATACAATATACATATAGGATCTCACGGCATCCAAACCCCTAATCCATTACCCAAATTAGTCAACGATCGTAATTGCTTAACCAGAATTAGAAAAACCATCGACAAAAACCATGTGCCGAAAAACCACAAAAAATAAACCAATTTTTTTTTTCTCTCAGGGATGCCCCCACAACCCTCTTGGTTGGGGGTTGCTAAGCACCCCCAAACTCCCTTTGTTCCCATATTAGTGTACAGTACATGGGATCAATTTTGCAAAGAATATAACACATACCCAACAATTATGAGTTGTTGACTTAGCCTTGTGTCTTAAAGAATATAGGGTTAACTTGAGTACCATCCTCAAAATGAGGGGAAATACCTAGGCAAATTCTCCTAAGATATATAGCCTGAATAAATAAATAAATAAAATAAAATAAACTTCTACTTACATTTGTGATATATTTATTATAAGGTACTCATATTTGTTAACACAATTTTTTATTAATTATGATTTCATATATGTTACAACCCGAATGGGCCTAATGGTTAATAACATGTGTTTCCTCCTTGGAGGTCACAAGTTCAAATCCATAGGGGTGTAGGGTATGTATGCCTTTGTAGACTTTAACAATCAAATCGTTGCACAGAGGAGATCCCTTGTCCCACAAACAAGGGGAGTCTTATACACCAATTTGGTGTCTGGCTTAGCCATGACCAAAAAAATAAATTATTGTTATTATTATATATTTTTTTTAATATAATTACATATGCGGATTTTTTTAAGACTTTATCGTTATTGACGAATGATATCCAAAATAAATTGTCAACATCAATTATAATACACTTGACTAGACAAAACTCACTAAACTACAATATATAATAATACTATGTACATTTTTTAAACACATTAATACAAACCTTTCATAAAATTTACAATAATGGATTTAATACTTAACCTATGTTTACCCTACTTTTCCAACTTATTAAAATTGGTCCTTACTTATCTATGTTTTGTATCTAAAATATATTTACTCTCTATTTACATATGTGTGCCTTTATTTAAAGGCAATCCCCTTGATCAAGTAAGGTAAAGAAAAACATTTTGTCAAGAATATGTTGAAACTTATATTGTGCTATATGATTTAGCATTTACAAGTACTCTATTTTAATAGTAGCATTTTTGTATAAATGCAACACCTTTAATTGATAATGTCATTGATTTACTATTCAACGATTCTATTGAGATTGAAACTTTTTTCCAAATCTGAGATCTCAAGTTTGTCTACTCGTTACAAAGAACAATCCCATGATATTAAGAACAATCCCATGATATTATGTTTCTCTCTTGATTGAACTTACAAACTTAACACACTTTGTTTTTATCAAAATTGAATTCCTATGTTGCATTCAAAGAGCTTGCTTCGAAAGGGGTATATCATTCAACTCACTAAATGTACTTATAGAATGTTAAAAAATTGCATGTAACCTTAGTTCTTGTTTACCTTAACATATAAATATCTTATGATGCTACATACATTCTACTTTTATTTACTCTTTTCTAACATTTACTTTGATAGATGAACATTATATTTTTCTACTTGAAAATTGTAAATGTCAAGAGTAACTTAGTTGGGGATGCAACACTTATATATAGTTGGGGATGCAACACTTATATCACTTCCATATCGTTACCATTTTAAAGTGACTCATCATTAACCCAACAACCTTGGATTAACGATCCATTTTCATTCCCTCAACTCCTTTCCTCACCCATTTCAAAATTTATACCCATATAAACACATGTTCTTATTAGAATGTTGAATCCTTATAAAAAATATTGTTCCATAAATGATAAAGCACATACGAAGACATCCCTTCACGAGTATAACAATTAAAAAAGGTTGCAACAAGGTGTTTGGTTTTGACATCATTAATAGTGATGAAGGTGACATACATATATCCTAGATGATTCTTCCTTATTCAAGCTCCCGTAGTAATCAAACGGTTTCTGCCCTTTGTTCATGAGCCAGGTGAATCATCTAAAACCTAGCCTAGACTAGATAGGGGGGTACGTTGAGACTCGACTTCCAGAGGGGGAGCTGGAATAGTTAGACACTCTAGTTGGAGATGCACTGATGGAGCGGGAAAACGTGAATTTTAGAGGTCTATTTCTATATAAGCAAAGGAGAATTTGCTCGCCACCTGCTTCTATTGAGAAAAGTTTGTACACCCATCGCTAGCAATTGAACTAACCACCTACCTCTCTGAACTGCTTTTTTTGTAGGAGAAACCCAAACTGGAGGAAACAGGGTACTTCCACTCCCCTTGTTGGGCTTACTATAGGCGTCAAATCCGCGCATAAAATATTGGCTTGTAGTTTAGTCTAGGGTGGAAACTTCACTAATTAAGGGGGGACGACACAACTATTCAGATATTTGAGTTGGTTTGGGGGGGGAGAACACACCTTATTTATTCTATTAGCGAGAGAAGGAAAGGAATTAGTGAACCTGATGTTCGTGATGTATAGAGTATGAAACATGCCCGGTGCTAGAAGGTTGGAAGGAGAAGTGTGATAAGCTTCGAATGGAAGCCCCGGTAAACATCGACAGTAACTCTAACTGTCCTAAGGTAGCGAAATTCCTTGTCACATAAGTAGTGACCTAAACGGATGGTGGACTACCCCATTGTTTCTATCTGACATGGACCATCCAGAAAGAAGACCACACTCTTTAATGATTTAAATGATGTCATCAATGATCAAATTAAACTTAGAGAAGTGTGTATTGTGTCTATTGGTAGGGTCAGGGAAACCCATAAGTACTATAACCATGGGAGATATTTTTGCATGCCACGTACATGCTCAGAGAAATGTATATTGTGTTTATTGGTAGGGTCAAGGAAGCCCGTGAGTACTATAACCATTTGAATAATCCATGGGAGATATTTTTGCATGCCACGTCCATAATGAAGCATTGCCCGTAGTATGTTATGTATGTTTCCCTGCACCAATTTCACTTCAAGACAAGCATCAAAATCAAAGATATAGCTCTCAAATTATTGGTGTAGAAGAGATGGATAAGAAACCAAAAAACACTCCATCTTGAGGACATATCTGAGAATAATATGGATGTGATGTTGTGGGGTTTGAGAATAGACATTTTCATAACCTTAAACAACAAGAACACATTGGAGAATTGTAAGCTCTAAATAGTGGCACATTACCCCTTAATTAGGGCATATTACATTAGTATTGTTATTTTATTTATGTTGTCTTGGGTCCATTAGTTGTAATTGTACCTGCTAGTCTCCTATATATACCAAGGAGACCTTTTCATTTATAATCATCTTGTATTTGTAAATTTATGTGGTGTATAAGGAGGTTGCCTCCTCAAAGAGGCATATTATCTGAAATTATCACTTTTTCAAAGCGTTGAGTACTTATTATGAGGTTTTTTATGCTATTTTGATATTTGGTTCTTAACATTTGGTATCAGAGCTCAAGGTCTTGGGGTTTCGCTGCTATATCTGAGACACCTTGGAATTTTCGCCATAACTTTTTTTCTACGACATTTCAGAAGGAAATCATTGGAGGATATTTATAATATAGATCAAGGTACTTGGGATTCAAATTTCATCTCCTGAGGCCTTATAATTTCGGAGATATAGCCTGTGTAAGATATGGTGTTGGAATCATCCTGAATTTAGGCATCGTGGAATTTTTGCTATAATATTTTTTATGTGATGTTTCATACCCTGAAACTCGGAGGCTATTCATAGAAATTATCAAGGTATATGCAAAAAAAAGTTGTAGCTTCCGGGTCATCCTAATTTTGTAGATACACCCTGTGTAAGATAGGGTAGCTCACTAGTCATATTAACTAGTCTCAAACAAGTGTTACGGGTAAAACATTGATATCTTCTTCAATGAGTATCTAAATTAAGTGAGACTAGTTGCATTGGATAGTGGACAAATTGTAGTATTTTTGGTGCAAGTTTCATAATCAAATATCATGTACTGTGCTCTTGGCATGCTTCATAAATACGCTCTCCTGGAAGGGCCAAAAATCAGCAAGGTGTGGGAAGTTACCATAAATTCCACTTGGCACATCCAATTTTGATCAGACCTGTGGCATTGAAGAGAAAATGTATCAGAGAACTACATAACAAAATTGTCAGATCCAGAAGGGCCAAAGTTTTGGAGATGAAACAGAAGAAAGATCGTCTAGCAGAACCACCTCGAAATCAAGGTTTAAAAGTGATACTTGGCCAACATGCCACCAAAAAAGAGAACTTCTACACCAAATAAGCCTTCAAATAGTCCTACTTGGACTCTTGATGAAGTTGAAGAAATGCGTAGGGACATAAATGGCTTACAAAATAAGACAGTAACAAAAGATGAACTACAAGGGATGATGGATTCAACTGAAGCTAAGTTGGAGGCAATAATGGATACTACGATGGATGGTTTAAAAAGGAATATCATGGAAGTATTGTAAAATTTCCTAATAGAGTGGCCACCTGAAAGTGAAAATGTATCCCGTGAAATTCATGACGAGGACATGAGGAAGATGAATCAAGACTAGAGAAATTCCAACTTTGCGTTGAAGACCAACCACTTTCCTAAGATCGATATGAGGAAGTTTGATGGCAAGGATCCAATCACATGGATACTTCAAATGGACCAGTTCTTTGATCTACATGATGTGCCACACACACAAAAGGTACAAATTGCTTCTTTATATCTAGAACCCAATCAATTTGTGTGGTATCGATGGCTTTGTTCTTGCAAATCACTTGTCACTTGGACATTTTTCATGGAATAAATGATAGCACACTATGAAGATACAAGGAGAAATACCTTCTTTAGCCAATTGATAAATCTCAAGCAATAGGGTTTAGTTGCGGAGCAATTCCAAAGATTGAATATAAAGGTAACAAATATTCCATATGAGTGCATGATTGATGTATTCATAGAAACTTTAAAGGATAACATTCAACATGAGTTTTTCCTTTGGGAACCCAAATCATTGGAGAATGCATTCAGGGTGGCGAGAAATGTTGAAAGTAAAAATATGGCTATGGCTACTAGAAGGACCACTCCTAACATCTATCAAAATAAGAATGTTCCTTCTTATAAAACACCTCAACCTACAAGGTTGACACCTCAACAATTGGAGGAAATAAAAACAAAAGGTTTATGCTTTAATTGTGACAGCAAGTACGGTAAGGGACATAAGTGGGGTGAGAAGAAATTATTCTACATAGATTGTGAAGAGGAACAAGAACAAGAAC
>WSFP011513246.1:0-12957 GCA_009831015.1 Picea engelmannii | reverse complement strand
TGGAAAGAGTTTTCAAATCTTGTCTTTTTGTACTACATGTTGTTTAGTTCAACCACAACTCTCTTTTAATATAATTATTAATTGTTCTTGTTAAAAGAAAAATATTTCTACTTAGTATATTATAGTCATAGAGAGCTTGATAAACTCTATCTATAGAACTTGGATATTTAACGTATTGAAGTATTTAATGCAATGAAAATAATCGAGGAGTGCATCACAAGTAAACTTGCTCTATGATTTGCAACATTATTGATTAATTCCTTGTTTTTTCTTTAAGAATATTTGTAAATCATGTAGGTGTGTGGGGAGGGGGGGGCGGTTACTAAATCCAAAAGGAAATGTAGAAACGTTATTTTCTTGAGGACTTGGAAAGGATACAAACAATCAAGCAGAAGCATATGCTCTCCATCATGGTATATTTCTAGCAAAAGAATAAAAAATGGAATCCTTGATTGTCATAGGGGATTCAAGTATAATTATAAATCTAACGGTCTCAAAATCAACTTCAACTGATAACAATTTGGCCTTGATCACATCTTGAATTCACAAGGAGATTGGTAGTATGCATAAAGTCTCATTTTATCCGATATTATGATAAATCAATCATCAAGCCAACTCCTTGGTTAATAAAGAGGCCACATTCAATCTTGGTGTCCTCCAGAAAAATGAGGGGTGTAACTACAACCCAATTTCTTAACATTTTAAGGTTGGAAATGAGGGATTGCAAAATTGTATTTAAGAGTCACATGTCGCTCAATCGCCACTAACAAATTACAAGCAAGGATCCTAGGCTTGAAAGGACAAGCATTTCCCTCATTTGCATGCTCAACATTAATTTGGTTTTTGGATTTGAACTCCTCAGTGAAGGGTTAATATAGCAAGGTGGGATAATGAAACGACATCTAGGAGAAGATATTTGTGTTGCAAGGAGAAAGGTAGGTCAACCCAAACCTAACCTAGCAAGAGCTATGTTTAGTCTATGGCTAATATTATGGAATTTATGGCTTTTAAAGTTGATTTCGGGGTGTGAGATAGTTGTCTTTTGGGTGTGGTCTTTGGAGGGTAGATGCATCCTACGCATGGTTCTCTAGTATGATATTGTGTGGTTAGATTGTGTATTGTTCTATAGTCTTTGGAGGGTAGGCCAAACTTGTGTTTGGTCCCTTATGGTATTCTTACATCTTGGGGAATTTGTTGGTGTGTTGGGTTTTGTTGGCATCTCGAGCCTTTTATTTTGGGTGACCTTTACCCAAGTCAATTTGGAAATTATCTCAAATTTCTCACATTCTAGTTTTGAATCACTAGGGACCTTTGGCTCCTTGCTCTGTTGGAGTGATATGAGGAACGAGGGGTCTCTCATTGTGTGGTGGAAATTGGGATTTCTTCAGGTCAATCCTTATGTGCATTTGTTTGACCCCTATAATACCCTTGATCAAAGTTAACACTATATATTTCTTTGGTGTATATTTTGCATGGATTACAGGTAGGCACTGGAGTTTAGAAGGGTGTTGATAAGTCATGAAGAATCAATTGAATGTAACATACCCTCTCTTTTTTAGTGACCACAAAGGTGCATGAAAATGGACACCATTATACATCATCATGAGTACACTTGTGCAAGGAAAGCAAAAAATTAAGGTTCTAGAAGCAGAATGTAACATGTCAAGGAACATGGTTATCCACTCAAGAAAACATTCTCAGTCTGTAGCTTCTGCTCATTAAATGTTAACAAACTTTGTCCAGATATATTTAAAGGAAGATGACACAATTCGTGAGATGTTGGATGACATGGATCTTGAAAATCAAAATCCCTTCCCACCAACCTTTTGCAAGAGGAAGCTAATAGTCTCCATGTCTTTTAATAATTTGTATGTTCGGTAAAGCAATTACAACATTAGGAGTTTTTTTAAAGTTATATACTTGCAAGTTCTGCTACAAGAATCGATGGGATATAATAATTGTGAGCTTTTGTAATTTTTGTGTTGTAGATTTTGAGAGTTGTCATATATGCTTAAAACTCGGGACAATTGTTTTTATACTATGTTATTTAGCTACTTGCTATAGCTTTTATAATATAAAAGTCTCCCAATTATGATTCAAAAAATAATAAATTTGTAAATCATGAAAAAATAGAACACATTGTATTGAAAGTCACAAATCATATAAAGCTAAAAATGACACAAAATTTAAATGCTAATTCATAAAAAAAATAAAATTCAATGCAAGAAGAAGGAAATACATCTATGATAAGTAAGTAAGTTTTCACAAATCATATAAAATTAAAAGTAACATAAAATTTAAATGCTCATTCATAAAAATAAATTCTCAATACAAAGAAAATATATCTATGATAACTTAAAAAATGACACAAAATTTAAATGCTAATTCATAAAAAAAAAAAAAAAAAAAATTCAATGCAAGAAGAAGGAAATACATCTATGATAAGTAAGTAAGTTTTCACAAATCATATAAAACTAAAAGTAACATAAAATTTAAATGTTCATTCATAAAAATAAATTCTCAATACAAAGAAAATACATCTATGATAACTGAAAATTTTATAAATGAAAAATTATCAATAAAGATTGAACATACAAAGTTAAAGACACAACACGAGCTTAGCAAGAAAAAAAACAAGAATACATGTTAAGCATATAAAAGTCTTATTCACAATTGGCATAGGCTTTCATGTCCATTATAACCAAAAGTCTTCCTCTAAATGAGGATAGAGTCTACTTTCTTATAAGCTTTAATTCGAAGGATTTTGAGTCCTCTCCCTAGGATCAAGCAAGTCTACCATAAAACACTTTTTGTTATATGAAAATAGATGAAATTGGATGGACATCTAACACAGGAAAGTATGCAACAATCTCGTTAAGGTGGTGATAAATTAATAGGTGGACTTGTAATTAGTGGCTTTTAAAATATTAATTAATATTTATTAAACTTTTGTTATAAAGTACTATTTTTAAAACTTTTTTGAACTCCCCACAGTGTAGATATTCACATATATTCTTTATATGTACTAAACAAGCTACACCCTAATTAACTTATGTGAAAGAAATGAAAGTTATGTTCATTAAAACCCATTGTTGAAAAGTCAACCTTCAAGGCAACCCCTATCGTTGCAGCCACTCTAACATGCAACCTTTTTTATTTCTCGCATTTCCATTTGATTCCCTACTTAATGTCGAAGTTATTGTCAAGTAACGTTCCTCTCTTGAAATTATGTTTGTTATCATTAGTTAATGTCCTTCTCTTGGGGTTGTTTGAAATAAAATAACGATTCATTCTCTTATACAAAGTGCAAGGGCACTTCTTAAGATTGTATATTGCCTTCTTGAGCCTACGTATCTAGCTTTTAACTTCGACAACATTGAATCTTTTTAGTTATGTTATATAAATCTCTTCATCGAGTTCTACATTTATAAATGCACCTTTAACATCTAGATGATGCGCCTCCAAATCTAACTTTATTGCAATAACAAGAAAAGCTCTCACAAAGTCATCTTAATCATAGGCAAGAAGGTTTCACAATAAATAATGCCTTTGATTTGTGAAAGCACATGTGTTATAAAACATGCTTTAAATTTGTCAATGCTTCCATTAAACTTAAGTGTTTTTTCTTAAAAATCCATTTATAATCAATGTTTTTCTTCATATAGGAAGATCAACAAGTTCTCAAACCTCAACACTCGTTGCTTTGTTCCAAGTGCATATGAAGAATTAAGGGCTTTTTGTACTTTTATGGGATTTCCAAAAACAACACAACACATAAAACAAAGTTATCGACTTAACGAGAATTGTGACCTCAAAACGAGAACTCTGACCCAAAAAACCCATATTTTTGCATAAAAAAACATGAAAATCAACCCCCAAATAAAAAGTGGTGCTATCGGTAGCACCATTTTTTCAAACGGGGTTAAAATTACAACATTTTTCAAGCACGACCTTCAAAACTTATATAGTGCGTAAAAAAAAACCTTAAAATCAACACCTAAATAATAATAAAAAGATGTTACATAAAGTAAAATGTTTTTTTTCAAAACGTTAAAATTATAGATAATTTGAAATGACATTTTTAGCAGTTGGCACCATTAAAACCAAAACCTCAAAATGAACCATCAAATTTATACACTTTATAAATTTGAGAAAAAAAATTCTTGGAAAAAAACCATCAAATTGAAAAGTATGCTACCAATAGCACCCATTCTAAAATTGGGGTATTAAAATGACACATTTAATTAAAGTGATAAAATAAATCATCATCACTGTAAACAAAATAATAAAATCAACCCTTAAATGCTTATTTTTTAAATCTTAGTTTATCACTCCAAGAAAAAGATAATACATAATGTCGTGAAAATATCACACTATACTTCAAAAATTCAACATCACTTTTTAATATTTTTTTTACTTTTAATAATAAAAAAAGTAAATACAAGTTACATTGAGTAAACCTAAATTGTTTTTAAAAGTATTGTTATATTGTCCACATTCAAAACATGTGAGCTAAGAAATTTTATTATATTCTCCATAATCAAAACATATAATTCATAAAACATAAAAATGACAATGTTTCATACACTTATTCAGATTGACTTATGGATTCTGAAATTGATCCCAGTGGATCTCGGTGGCCAACCATCTTTTCCACTGAATCAACATTTCGAGCCTTTGGTTTTGATAAACCATGATATTCACCTTTTGATGGGGAATGGAATGTAATACAATCTTCATTTGTTAATACATACATCATGTAATGATTTTATGTACATGCCTACAACATAGCATTAATGACCAAATCCCATTAAAACTTCGCAGTTAAACACGCTCAGACTAGAGTAGTATTGGGATGGGTGACCTCCTGGGAAGTCTTAGTGTTTTACATGACTATGGAATTTTATAAACTTAGATTGATTTATCCCACATGCATCATGGGAATTGTTCTCTTTCTTTTCAGAGATAAGCTACCCCATTCTGCCAGTTTTGTTCTACAATATTTATCTCTCTCTTATTCATTAATAGAAGTTGGGTTTCACTGTATTTTTGAGTTCTCTTCTATATTTGGTTTTGTCTCGTTTTGTTCTCAACATAATTGTAAGGCCTTCAATTTCAGGACCTTAAAAATAAATAATTATCTCCTACTAAAATGACTGCAATTTAGTTCATGATTTTCTTTATACAAGGAATAAACTAACAAATAGACAACATTATAACCACAGATCAACAGATTGCAAGAGGATAAGCCCAATACCCATCAAAATGTAAATGGATTAAAATGGTTTGAGTAGGTGGATCAACAAGACTTTAAAGAAAGGAAAATACAACAGATATCACTGCAAATCAGTGATGGACCATTGGGTTATGGAGTCATAAAGAGTCCGCTCATTGAAGGCATTTAAGCTTCCTATCAGACAAAAGAATTGTATGATGATGAAGAGAAGAATAAGAGAATAACATAAAGACGAATGTTCGCTAAGCAAAGATCCTCTCTGCAAAGAGAATTTAGATGTGTCTGAATAGTAAACAATGATAAATAGGCAAGCTTACAATAGATCCTCTACCGCATCAGGAATCTATCAATCAAAGGCAAATTTTAACCCTTAAAATCCGCGACTTGTATATTTCAGTTTGTTAAAATATAACAATTTACAACTACATGCACCTCCAACTTACAAACTGAAATATACAATCATAAACATTTCTCTAAACTTCCTCCGGTCTTGGGCCGAACCCCCCTCCTATGTACATATCATTCATCTGATGTATTTATAGTCAAAACGATAGACATGTCTTGCTTCTTGGGCGCCTCTTTTCTAGTGCCGTATGTCTTCTCTTTTTTATCATGTTCCTTCTGTCAGAAGGAAACTCTGGTCAGCATGAGCCTATAGGAAAAACTACCTTATGTGATACTTCAGGCTGACAATTTTCTGTCTCCTCGACCAGACCCCCCATGCTTCCATTTAAGGGGGTAGTCGATTGTTCAACCAACAATCCTTCTTTCATTGATTGATTTCTCCTTGGGATCAAGACGAGGCCTTACGCCTAATTTGTTGCCACGCGTTGCTCTCGGATTGGGCCCTCTATAAGCATGTGATTGCGGAAGTTGCCAAGGGCGGTTTGGGTCCACACCACTTCGACCCCCACAATTCACCACCAACTGCCACATACCTCTTTAGATATATCGTGGTTTTGATTGCGGGACCACTATAAGATTTTATCTTATACATACTAATTATTATTCTCAAAACCCTAGATTTAAGTCTCATTAATTAAATTAAATTCTAAAATTAGGACAGTCGACTTAATTAAATGACTTTTAAATTAAAAATTGTCTTGCATTTAAAGTATTAATTGACGACGATCAACTAGCTCTCATTCGACGATTAGTCCTGATGATGAATCCTGATTCGGATTCGAAACGTCGATGACGAAATGACACCAATTGTGGATTATCCGAACAACACATGCGAAACTCCTCACCACAGAAACTTAAAAACAACAAGATTTTATTGTTTGACCATGTTATGTCCCCGCAATGAAGTGTGGTTGTCGATCTTATCGCAAACCGCGATCTGGGAATGCCCCACTTTTGTTGCCACGCGTTGCTCTTGGATGGATGAGCGCCATGTTTCTTCGACACTTTGGGCTTCCGGAGTTTTGGATTGTGAAGCATGGAAACCTCCTGAAGTAATTTTCTCCCAGTTGACGTGGCAACCGCTCGTTACTTCAATGCTTCGGGCTTCTATCTGGTCGTTAATCCTTTCTCTCCTGCTACAAAGATCGATGGTTCTTGTTGATTTGAGATCAACGGTCCACAATTACTTCGGAAGTTCGGGCTTCGGGCCTTTTCAATGCATAGTTCTTACAATCCTCTAGAGTTTAATATCTCCGAAGTAAGAGCCCTGCCTCCACGTGTCCTCTTGATTTGGACGGTCGAGATTCACTTTGGGACTTTGGGCTTCAGAATATTTCTTCTGCTTGCTCGCACAATCCTCCGAAGTGCTATATTTATGAAGTGTCAGATCTGTCGATGCGTGTCCTCAACCTTCAATGGCTCAGATTTACTTCGGAACACTTGGATGGAAATATCTCGAAGTAACTTTATTTCGGTTGACATGGCAACCTCTTGTTACTTCGGGACTTCGAGCTTCGGGAGCCTTTGAACGCAGTCATGAAAATCTCCCGAAGTAACTTTCTTCTGGTTGACATGGCAACCTCTCGTCACTTCGGGACTTCAGGACTTTGGCTCTTCGGGACTTCAGGATGTTTGGATGGAAATCTCTCGAAGTCACTTTCTCCCGGTTGACGTGGCAACCTCTCGTTACTTCGGGACTTTGGGACTTTGAGGCTTCTGTCTAGTCGTTAATCCTTGTGCGACTTTTAAACTCTGACTATCTGAGAGCTGCCAATCTGAACTGCACATGGGATCTCCACCGTTGAAAATCGAACCTGTATGTTTGCTTGTATTTCAAGCTCGAAATGGATTGCTCTGAATGATGCATTTTGCTCATGGCTTTTCCCTGCGCATACAACATACTTGACCGACCTGACTTTATCAACCAGAATAGGAAAAACTTATAGGAAGGTATGCAGAAAAGAGAGAGACCCGACCGAGGTGTAGACACAGGTTTTAACAATAACTACATATGACCCATGACAACTTTATGTGCTAACATTGGCTCCACAAGGGATGGCATGCTCCCTGTGAGTTGCCAAGAACAAGCAACTTCAATGTCTTATCCTAGGGCTATGGGGTCAATTATTCAAATGTTAAAAGCAAACTGAAAACTGAAAAGCTTGCACAAGGGCTTATTTATATACAGGACCCTACTCTAACTGACCTTTACAATACTCAGGTGAAAACAAACTTCCACCAAAGCCACCCAAGTAACTTCCTTACTGAAAACTTTCTTACTCTGCCACTGATCAACAAGAAATAATAAAGTTGTGACAACAAATTAATTACATTTTTCAGATTTCCTCCCAATGTTGAAGGTATGACAAATCTTGAAGGCTTCAATACATTGAGGAAATGCAACTCCATGTACTCCCCTATAGGGTCATAAAATAGGTGATAAAACTTACCGGGTTGATAACAAAAAACCTGATTTGCTTTACAGATGCTCACATATGGTTGAATGTTTGTTGCCAGTACAGGTGAATGAATGGTTGATGCAGTTTGTTGATCCACTCTCCTTTTATCTTCTCTGAAAACATCTGCTAGCTGATTGCAAGAAATCTCCTCATGTATATCAATGAATGGATGTTGTTATTTAACATGTTTTTGGTAAAAGTTTTCATTTTCATCAGAAGGTTGGATGTTAATGATTTTTGCTTCCAGGAAAAAAAATACCTCAGCATCTTCATCACTGTCTCCATAATGATCAAATAAAGGAGGAGTCTCAAATGACATATCAAGAGATATTTTTTGCCCCCAACATGAGAAAATTGTTCTTCATTGTCAAAAACAGGCTTCCTTTCGAGATTCAATCCAGGAAGAAATATCTTATCATCACCATATGAGTCAAAGATAGGCTTCTCATATCTAGGTCTTTTAGAGATAGGTCTATAAAGAGTATTCGTTTCCATAACATACTCAATTTCTGCATTTTCCTTATTAAAACAACAAACAAAATTTTCATGTGATGTAGATGAACAAGGAAGAGAAAGAGTTGATTCCTCATCCAAGGCATCTTCTTCATTATCACAGCCTTCATAAAAATCAATTATATCCTGAACACAGTATTTATACTCCTCACAACAACTGTGACAAATTAACTCAGAGGAATAAAACTTTTGACAATGAATATTGAAAGTAGCCTGAAAATATTTGAGTGAAGAAATGCTAGAAGGTTCAAGAGAATGATACCACACATGAACATCTCCCCGAAGAGAGTACATAAACAACTTCATACGTATGTATTCATGTTGGATGTCAAGCTACTGCATCAAATCATGAAATTCCAGAACATGCTCATCAGGGTTGTCCTTCTCACCCTCATAAAATCTTGGCAGCAGATCTTGCCATTCATCAATTTGAGACATATGATGTGGATAAATAGCTATGGCTAAGAAATTGAGTGGGGAAAAACTCCTGGCCAGGATAGCTTCCATAGGCATTTAATTTGTCTCAAACCAGTGGAGTCGCCAATAGATTTCTGAACAATTTAGTCGCCATGGTGAAAGATGAGCATTCAAAACAATGTGTCCAGCTTCAGTTCACCATCTAAAACTGGATATCTTCATTGTCGTCCTCCCAGGGAAGGTATCATCACTTCCGTCCCCGACAATGACGCCATTAATGTTAGCACTAAGAATCACCCTCAGACTGCAAGAGGATAATCCCAGTACCCATCAAAATGTAAATGGATTAAAATGGTTTGAGTAGGTGGATCAACAAGACTTTAAAGAAAGGAAAAGACAACATATATCACTGCAGATTAATGATGGACCATTGGGATATGGAGTCATAAACAATTTGCTCATCGAAGGCATTTAAGCTCCCTATCAGACAAAAGATTTGTATAATGATGAAGAGAAGAATAGGAGAATAACATAAAGATGAATGTTTGCTAAGCAAAGATCCTCTCTACAAAGAGAATTTAGATGTGTCTGAACAATAAACAATGATAAATAAGAAAGCTTACAACAAATCCTCTACCGCATCAGGAATCTGTCAATCAAAGGAAATTTTTAATCCTTAAAATCTACGATATGTTCAAACAAGATGAAGAATAGAACAGAGAACATAGAAGACAAATCTGATGAAACAACTCATATGAATCTTCAATAACAATACAATTTATAGCTACATGCTCCTCCGTCTTACAAACTGAAATATACAATCATAAACATTTCTCAAAACTTCCTCTGGTCTTGGGCCGAACCCCCCTCCTCTGTACATATCATTCATCTGATGTATTTATAGTCAAAACAATAGACATGTCTTGCTGCTTGGGTGCCTCTTTTCAAGTGTCATATGTCTTCTCTTGTCTGTCATGTTCCTTCTGTCAAAAGGAAACTCTGGCCAGCATGGGTTTGCAGGAAAAACTACCTTCTATGGTACTTCGGGCTGACAATTTTCTGTCTCCTCAGCCAGACCCCCCATGCTTCCATTTAAGGGGGGTAGTTGATTGTTCAACCACCGGTCCTTCTTTCATTGACTGATTTCTCCTTGGGATCTGGACGAGGCCTTACGCCTAGTTTGTTGTCACGCACTGCTCTTGGATTGGGCCCTCTATAAGCATGTGATTGCGAAAGTTGTCGAGGGTGGTTTGGGTCCACACCGGTTCGACCCCCGTAATTCACCACCAACTACCACGTACCTCTTTAGCTATACTGTGGTTTTGATTGCAGGACCACTCTAAGATTTTATCATTTGAGCATGTTATGTTCCCGCAATGAAGTGTGGTCATCAATCTTATCACAATTTGGGAATGCCCCGCTTTTGTTGCCATGCACTACTCTCGGATGGGTGAGTGCCATGTGTCTTTGACACTTCGGGCTTCGAGACTTATGGATTGTGAAGCATGGAAATCTCCCAAAGTAACTTTCTCCTGGTTGACGTGGCAACTGCTCGTTACTTTGAAGCTTCGGGCTTCTATCTAGTCGTTAATCCTTTCTCTCCTGCTGCAAAGATCGACGGTTCTTGTTGATTTGAGATCAACGGTCCACAATTACTTCGGGAGTTCGAGCCTTTTCAATGCATAGTTCTTACCATCCTCCGGAGTGTCGTATCTCCGAAGTGAGAGATATGCCTCCATGTTTCCTCTTGCTTTGGACGGGCGAGATTCACTTCGAGACTTCAGGCTTCATAATATTTCTTTTGCTTGTTCACACAATCCTCCTAAGTGTCGTATTTCCGAAGTGTTATATCTTTCAACGCGTGTCCTCAGCCTTCAATGGCTCATATTTACTTTGAGACTTCGGGACACTTGGATGGAAATCTCTCGAAGTAACTTTCTTCCGGTTGACATGGCAACCTCTCGTTACTTCGGGACTTTGGGCTTCAGGAGCCTTTGAACGCGGGCATGAAAATATCCCGAAGTAACTTTCTTCCAGTTGACGTGGTAACCTCTCGTCACTTCGCGACTTCGAGACTTCGACTCTTCAGGACTTCGGGATGTTTGGATGGAAATCTCCCGAAGTCACTTTCTCCCGGTTGATGTGGCAGCCTCTCATTACTTCGGGACTCCGGGGCTTTTGTCTAGTCGTTAATCCTTGCGCGACTTTTAAACTCCGACTATTCGAGAGCTGCTAAACTGAACTGCACATGGGATCTCCACCATTGAAAATCGAACCTGCATGTTTGCTTGTATTTCAAGCCCAAAATGGACTGCTCTAAATGCTTCATTTTGCTCATGGATTTTCCCTGCGCATACAACATACTTGATCGGATTTACTTTATCAACCAGAAGAGGAAAAACTTATAGGAAGGTATGCAGAAAAGAGAGAGACTCGACTGAGGTGTAGACACAAGTTTTAATAATAACTAGATATGACCCATGACAACTTTATGTGCTAACATTGGCTCCACAGGGGATGGCATGCTCCCTGTGATCTGCCAAGAACAAGTAGCTTCAGTGTCTTATCCTAGGGCTATGGGGTCACTTATTCAAATGCTAAAAGAAAACTGAAAACTGAAAATCTTGCACAAGCACTTATTTATATACAAGACCCTTCTCTAACTGACCTTTACAATACTCAGGTGAAAACAAACTTCCACCATAGCCACCCAAGTAACTTCCTTACTGAAAACTTTCTTACTCTGCCACCGATCAACAAGAAATAATAAAACTGTGAGAACAAATTAATTACATTTTTCAGATTTCCTCCCAATGTTGAAGGTATGACAAAACTTGAAGGCTTCAATACATTGAGGAAATGCAACTCCATGTAGTCCCCTATAGGGTCATAAATTAGGTGATAAAACTTATTGGGTTGATAAGAGAAAACCTGCTCTGCTTTACAAGTGCTCACATGTGGTTGAATGTATGTTGCCAGTACAGGTGAATGAATGGTTGATGCAGGCTATTGATCCACTATCCTTTTATCTTCTCTGAAAACATCTGTTAGGTGATTGCAAGAAATCTCCTCATTTATATCAATGAATGAATGTTTCTCTTTAACATGCTACTCTTGGTAAAAGTTTTCATTTTCATCAAAAGGCTAGTTGCTAATGATTTTTGCTTCCAAAACAAAAAATGCCTCAACATCTTCATCACTGTCTCCATAATGATCAAATAAAGGAGGAGTCTCGAATGACATATCAAGAGATATTTTCTTCCCAACATGAGAAAATTGTTCTTCATTGTAAAAAACGGGCTTCCTTTCAAGATTCAATCCAGGAAGCTATATCTTATCATCACCATATGAGTCAAAGATAGGTTGCTTGTATCTAGGTCTTTTAGAGACAGGGCTATAAAGAGTGTCAGTTTCCAGAACATACTCAATTTCTGCATTTTCCTTATTAAAACAACAAACATAATTTTCATCTGATGTAGATGAACAAGGAAGAGAAAGAGTTGATTCCTCATCCAAGGAATCTTCTTCATTATCACAGCCTTCATAAGAATCAATTATATCCTGAACACAACCTTTATACTCCTCACAACAACTACGACAAAATAACTCAGAGGAATACAACTTTTGACAATGAATATTGAAAGCAGCATGAAACTCTTTGAGTGAAGAAATGCTAGAAGGTTGAAGAGAATGATACCACACACAAACATCTCCCTGAAGAGAGTACATAAAAAGCTTCATACGTATGTCTTCATGTTGGATGTCAAGTTGTTGCATCAAAGCATGAAATTCCAGAACATGCTAATCAGGGTTGTCCTTTTCACCCTCATAAAATCTCGACAACAGATCTTGCCATTCATTAATTTGAGGCATAGGATGTGGATAACCAGTTATGGCTGAGAAATTGAGTGGGGCAAATCTCATGGC
>WSFP011513238.1:0-12957 GCA_009831015.1 Picea engelmannii | reverse complement strand
ACAGGTTCAAGATCTTGATCAACATCGGGATTAGATCTTCATACGGACTCTGATACCATGTTTGAAAAAAATAGGGTATTTCCACATAGGATGAACACCTGAAGCAACCACTCATGCAACCAGATCAAATATCAATACATCAATGTTTTTATGTCGTTACAACCCTCAAAGAGGGAAACGGTCCACGACCCTAGCCAACAAAGCCACTTGAAGCAATATATCAATGTAAAGGAAAAAATTGTACATAAGAGTTTCTCACAATTAATATTTTAAAAATGGCCCTCCATATTATTTAAATAGAGATCATGGACCAATCAGGTGCTAATATAGGATCAATATATCCATTAGCATCGAGGAGAATATAAACCATCAGATCACTTCATGTCTAGAACATATCATGACCGTCAGATTACCTAACTACAAATGCATACTAAAAAAACACACTAAACAAACATAATTTTACCTAAAGACATGTTAGACCAAGTTGATCTTAACTAAATTCTAAGTTTCTAAATATCCTAACACTAGGAAATTTCTAGAGAAGGAACTTTGTAATAGGGAGAACAATCTAGTAAGCCTTCTTACCTTTATTTCTTGCACACTGCTACATGGTCCTTATTTACTGAAGATGTCCTCCATACATAGCAATGCATAGAAATCTATCTATATACTTAGGGGTTTAGGGAGATTAGGACCCTAGCATGACACCCCCCTTAAAAAGCAACATTTTCCTCAAGGTTGGAGATAAGGGAATTGATAAAGGATCTTTGTTGGTTCCCATGTGGCATCCTCTAGCAATGTGTCCTTCCATTGTATCAGGATCTCCTGGATAGTGCATTGGCATATATGGAACTCTCTTTTGTCAAGGACAACCTTAGGATGCAACCAAATGGAACCTTCTTCATCTATTTTGGGAAGGTTACTTTGAACACGACAATTAGATCCGACAACTTTCTTTAAGATTTAAGAAAGAGACATGTAAGATTGGATGAATCTTAGAGTGGCTCAAAAATTATAATTTGTAAGCCACCAAACCAATATATTTGAGTGTTGAAATTTTAATTTTTCTAGTTACACAATTACAATTACTTAATCCAACAGAAACTGTAGTAGGATCACTAAAATATAGACAATCACAGATACAATAGAACACAAGGATTATCTTGGGAAACCCTTGTGGGGGAGAAAACCCATCAACGAAAATCTTCAATATAGATTCCTTCAACCAGTACAATGATGTGTTATATCTCTCCAAGAAATACCAAGACCAAAACACCAAAATAAATAGCCTCTTATGCGCTCCAAGATGCACAAGAGAAGTGTGTGAGTGTGTGTCCAAATGAGATGAACATATCCTCTATTTATACACAAAAATGTCTCTTGAAGAGACATGACTCTTGACCTAACTAAGCCATAATAATTAAAATACCAATAATATAATCATTTATGTTGAGCGGACTTGTACAATATAATTATAATAACCTTTTAAAGGTTTGACTAAAACAAATATACAAGAAAATCTTCCGTAGTTACACCAAAAATAATAACACTCCCTCTTAACTAGGAAGGTATTCTTTCGAGACACAGACTCCAAGTATTATACCACACGAGCTCACATCCATTGACTATTGAACATGTGAATCTATACATCCTCGGATATCCATAGTGCAACATGACTTCACCCCATGCAACCAAGGTCTATGGGTATCTCTCAATAGCTACAACATGTCCCTGGGACATCCACTTCCTGCGATGCATCAGTACCTGATCATGTGCACTCATGTTTCAGTGCCAACCCTTTTTCATGCTGGATGAGACCCACCAGACTCAGTGCCAACCCTTTTTCATGCTAGATGATATTTTTCCATACTCAGTGCCAACCCTTTCTCATGTTGGATGAGTTCCACCTGTCACTCCCTTTGAAGAGGGACCACACCAAGTTTGTCCCTGAAGTACTCGAACTTCATCCTCGACAGCAGCTTGGTAGTCACAAACTGGAGCCTCACTGCTCCCATATTTACCATATCCCTAATATAGTAGTATCTGATATCAATATGCTTCGACCTGTCATGGAACATCGGGTTCTTTGAAAACTTCATGCAACTCTGGTTGTCACACCAAATGTAGGTTGCGTCCAACCCGAGACGAAATAACCCAGACAACATCTTCCAAATCCATATTGCTTCTCTACTCACTGCACATGATGCCACATACTCAGCTTCAGTTGTATTGAGTGCCACACATGATTGTTTTATGTTGCTCCATGAGACCATACTAGATCCAAGACTGAAAAAATATTTGGAAGTGCTCTTCCAGTCAGGAATACTGTCGGCCCATTCTGAATCTGAGTATCCATACAATCCAAACTCATGGTCAAATCTATACCAGATACCATGATCTATAGTACCCTTAAGGTACCTCAACACATGTTTCATTGCAACCAAGCGAACCTGTCTAGGTTGCTCCAAATGTTGACTCAGGGTGTTCACAGCAAAACATATATCTGGTCGTGTGTTCATCAAATACATCAACGAGCTCACTATATGCCTGTATAAGGTAGAATCCACAATCTTTGAAGTTGTATCTTGCAGAAACTTAAGATTTGATACCATCGGGGAAACCATGGCCTTATAGTCCAACATATTGAACCTCTTCAAGATTTTCACATCATACTTTCCTTGATTTCAGAAAATCCCATCTGATCTCTGCCAAACTTCTAGTCCCAAGAAGTAGTGCATCATTCCTAAATCTTTCATCTCAAATTTTGAAGCAAATTTTCTCTTACATTTAGTGATGGGATTTTCCGCACCTGTTAGAAATAGGTCATCTACACACAACAGTAGAATCACAGGTTCACCATCCTCAACCTTAAAGTAAAGGTTAGGATCTGCACTGCTCTTGGTAAAACCCAAGCTCATCATAAAATTTCCAATCCTACCATACCATGTTCTGGGTGCCTACTTCAATTCATATACATCCTTCTTTAATCTGCACATGTGAATCTCCCTATCATGTATCTCGAATCCAAGTGGTTGCTCCACATAAACTTCATCTTTTATTTCACCATTCAAGAAGATTGTCTTTACATCCATCTGGTGCACCTTACATTTCATCGTAGTGTCCAATGAAAGTATAGTCCTGATCGAGGTATATCTTGCTACGGGAGGAAACTTTTCTTCATAGTCAATCCCTTCCTTCTAAGAGAAACCTCGGGCCACAAATCTTTCCTTATATTTTTCAATAATGCCATCAGTTGTGTGTTTCGTCTTGTAGATCCATTTCGAACTCACCACATATTTTTCCTTTGGTCTGGGAACCACATCCCAGACATCATTCTACATAATAGACTAGTATTCCTCTGCCATGGAATCTTTCCATACTTGATTTTCTAGAGCCTCTTCATAACTGGAAGGTTTTGCATCCATTATGGCACACAAGCATGCCATGTAGCTGGAATACCACTTCGACTTCTTACTTTCCCTAAAATATTTCTCTGGGGAAGCAAGTCTTTCTGCGTCTCTGATAAACTCTTGTGCCCAGGCTGGTCTTCTCTTGTGAGAATATATCTCGATTGGTTTTTAAGGTCCTATTATGTCATGATCCTCTGGTTCAACTTCCTCTGGAACTTTAGGAACTTCATTCTCTTCTTCATGTGCCTGTTATGCATGGATCTGTTTAGATTTACTGAAACTTGCATTCTCATCGAAGCTTACATCTTGACTAATCTCCACTTTCTGGTGACTGGAAATGTATATCCTGTAAGCCTTCAATGTGTCACTACAACCAACAAATATTCCCTTCCATATAGAAGGGTCCAACTTTGTCCTCTTTTCCTTGGGAACATGAATAAATACAGGGAAGCCAAATATTCGGAAATGGTTGACTTCTGGCTTCTCTCCTGAAAACATTTCCTTGGGTGTCTTGTTTTGAAGCACCTTGTGGGGACTTTTATTATGCACTTACACTATCATCTTTGTTTCTTCATCCCATAGATGCATAGTAAGATCTTGATCATGGATCATGTCCTTTACTACTTCCATGATTATCTGATTCTTCCTTTCAGCTATTCCATTCTATTGAAGGTTATTGGGAGTAGAAATCTCCCTCTTAATATCAACTTCCTTGCAATACTCATTGAATTCTTCTGAGGTGAATTCACCTCCATTGTCTGATCACAAGGTCTTTATCTTTTGCTTTGTCAAGTTGTCTACCAGAGCCTTGAACTCCTTGAATTTTCCAAAAACTTCATTCTTTGATTTTAACAAATAAATCCAAGTTTTACGTGAGTAATCATCAATGAAAGATACATAATATACATACCCACTTAGTGAAGTTGACGACATCGGTCCACATGCATATGAATGCATGATGTCCAAAACTCCTTTTACTCTGCTATCACTATTGGGAAAGGAGTGCTTCACATTCTTGCCTTGTGCACATCCTTTTCACACACCATCTGGTTCTGTTTGGTTTTTTGGAATACATGTCACCATTTTTCTCACAATCAGAAGAGATTTGCAGCCTAGGTGAGAAAATCTCCTATTCCATAGTTCACTGGGATTAACAATATCATGAACCATTGTGGAGTCTAAATGTCCTTTTAATTTGTAGATTCATCCTTATTCAACTCCAATCACTATTGCATCATCAAGGGTCTTCCCTCTAGGCCTCATAAGAACTTGACCCTTGTCCATCAATAAATGCTACTCTAAATCCTTTCTTGTCCAATGTTGAAATCGAGAGAAGATTCTTTTTTAAACCTAGAACATAGAGAACTTCCTTCGTCTTCATTGGCTTGCCTAAGTTTAACTTGTAGGAAGCTTTTCCAACACCTTTCATTCGATACTGATAGTCATCACCCAATTTCACCTTGTGAGGTGAATCTTTATGAATAACCTTAGATAAGGAGTCTTCATAGCCTTTCACGTACTTGGAAGCACCATTGTCTATCAACCAAGTGTCACTTCCATGAGTAACAGTACCTATGAGGGCTAAGATAAGAACATTATCCTCATCACTTTATTCATATTGCTTTGCAACCTTCTTGGGAGGCTCATCATCTTCAGTTGTGTGATCTTGATGCTTCTCACTTCCTTTATCATTCTTAATTTCCATAATGAGGGGGAAATCCCTAACAAAGTGTCCCAATTCCTGACAATAGTAACATCTAATATTTGAGTTGTCTCTTTGACCCATCTTAAACTTCTTAGGTAAAGAATGCTCCTTCTTGTTCTTTCCTTTCCTGGTGTGGGCTGTTAGGGCTTGATCTTCATTTTCCATATTTTCTTCTCTTGCAGTTGTCCTAGCTTCTTCCTGGTTACAATCTTCCCAAAGCCTACTGAACTTAGGAGACTTCTTTCTTTAAAAATTCCATGGATGAATTCATCCCATGACCTTGGGACGCCATTCAAGGTAGTGATCACCGTCTCTTCTCCTTATACTGACTCACCAATGGCTTCCATCTGCTCCTTGATTCAATTCACTCTTCAGAAGTAGGCATGAATGGTTTATGAGTTCTGCATTTTCACATTCTTCAATTGAGATCTCATAGTCATTCTTTGATTTATGTTTCTTCCCTCAAACAGACGAGTTAAGGTGTCCATCATTTTCTTTGGAGAAGATAATGATGATATATGATGGATAAGGTGGTCCTTAATGGAGTCAGAAATAATCCTTTTTTCTCTCACCGTGTCCTTCTTATATTTTTCTTTAGCTTCATCTCCTTGAGGTTCTTGAACCTATTCTATAACGAACTTATCCAATTCATGTTCTTCAAGAAGGAGGGTTAGTCTGTACTTCCAGGCCCTGAAGTTATCGGCTCCATCTAGCTTCGCATTGATCTTTGTTCTATTAGTCATCCTACCTTCTTATGGTCTTGGTTTGTCTGACAACTGTCTCTAGACTGAAAATAAATCCCTTTTAGTATTCTAGACCTGTAACTGGCTTCTATTCAAGCCTGCTCTGATACCATGTTGAAATTTTCAATTTTCTAGTTACACAATCACAATTACTTAATCCAATAGAAATTGTAATAGGATCATTGAAAGATAGACAATCATGGATACAATAGAACACAAATATTATCCTGGGAAACCCTCGTGGGGGAGAAAACCTAGCAACCAAAATCCTCAATATAGATTCCTTCAACCAATACCATGATGTGCTATAGCTCTCCAAGAAATACCAAGACCAAAACACCAAAGGAACCAGTCACCAAGACTTCTGCACTAGACCTTCTTATGCACTCCAAGATGCACAAGAGAAGTGTGTGAGTGACTGTCGAAATGATAGGAACATCACTCTAGTTTTCTTTGAGGTAGGTCTTCTTATAAGGCTACAGATGAAGGAATGCCTAATTCCCTTCTTCAAAATGGTGTTCAGAGTGATGTTGATCAACTTGTTGCTTCATCTTATTTTGATCTGTGACTAGATTATATTTGAGAGTGTGGATAATGTCAACACGGTCTATGAGAGTTTTTTCAAGCTCTTGTACCTTAGAGACTCCTAGTAAGTAGGATGTTACTAATGGGGAATTTTGTTTAGAGACAACCTCAAAGGGATTCATTTGAATGGCACCATGATAAGTTGTGTTATACCACCATTATACTAGGGGTAGCCACTGAACCCATTGGGATTGTTATTTTTCTCCCTGTGTCATGGAAAAGGTTGAGTTCTACCACAAAAGTGTGGATGTCCTTCTTCATTCCTTCCCAAAAAAATGAATGTTTGATCGATTTATATGTTTTATGAAAGCTTGAATGACCTACTACTAGAGATTCGTGGAATTCAGATAAAACTTTTGATTTATATGTGGATTGTTTATTCAAATATATACACCCTTTATAGAGAAACTCTTCAATGTTCCAATTGTATCCCTGAGATGCATGGGGTGCCATTTGAAGTTGTTGGATTACATGAGAAACATTGGGATCTATGAACCATTATTTGTAGACCACATTCAACCAATATTTTACAATGAAGGGGAGTGAAAAGAGAGACCTTTCCTCTTCATGTGCTCAAGAGAGAGAATATGCTACCATATTCTCCTTTCCCTTCTTAGAAATGAAATCATAATCATATCCCAACATTTTGGTGACCCATTTTTGTTGATTGGAGGATGAAATCATTTTCTCTAAGAAGTATTTTAGTCCATGATGATTAGTTTTAATCTAGAAACATTTCTCAAGCAGGTAGGGACACTAGATATCCACAGCATGCAAGATAGCCATCATTTATTTTTCGTAGGTGAATTTCCCAAATGTCGCTCATAGATTTATTTGATGGTAAATGCCAATGGTCTTGCACAAGGACTGTTCCAATTCCTTTATTGAAGGCATCACATTAAAAAACAAAATTATTTCTGAAGTATGGTAGAGAAAGTATTAGGGTTGTACACAAAGCATTCCTTAAATCCTAGAAGGCCTAATATATGGCTTCATTCCAAATGAAAGAATTTTTTTTAAGCAAGGTGGTGGGGGGAGATGCAATCTTACCATAGTTCTTAAAGAAATTTCTATAGTTACTGTGAGACCAAGAAAACCTTGTAAAGTTTTAATACTTTTGGGATGAGGTCAATCCTTCAATGCTTCAATTTTCTTCAGGTCCACTCATACACCATCGTTAGTAACAATATGAACCAAATATTCTACTTCAAAGAAACCTATTGATCCATTTTCATGTTTCAACCTTGTATTTCATGTTAAGTTATACTATGTGGAAGAGCTCACCTTTCATCCAAATCCATGATCCTTCGTATCCAACACAATCCCTATATCTCTGCATTACCTCACAAAAAAATAATATGTTTTCGACACTTAGACATTTTTATGATTCGCGATATGTGGAGAAGAATTTCATTAATTCCATCTCCCCACACTCCACATTAACATTGTTTCTCTTCATTCCACATAGGTACTTTACCTTTTCCAGCATAAGCTGACACTTAGTCTCATATTATGTTTTATGTAAAGGCGGAGAACCCATCATATGACCCTTTCTCCACAATAACTTGGTGGGCATATGTTTTCATTGATGTCAACATGGCACACAGGAAAAGGAAGTGTGTCGAAGGCTTGAAATGTGCACAGACAGTATGGCACAAATTTGGCGCACACACAAAGGAAGTGTGCAGAAGGCTTGCAGAGGAAGTGCATGGAAGGATTCGTTATACTGTACTATTGTAGATCCACGTGAAATGAAACTCCTAGATAAAATCATGAAAGGTTGAAAACAAAAGTGTGCAGAAGGATTGAAGGACAAAGGGATCAACGATGAAAAATAAATCACAAAAGTGATTGAGTCTACCAGGAGTGTGCGCAGAATATGAGGATAACCTATGACACAGTTCATAAGTGAAGTGGAATGTGACAAATTCCCTTGTCTGTGATCACGGAATGACTCGACGGATGTTTATATTGCAGTGCGACGATGTTTTGAGCAAGAGACAAGTGACAGAGTGAACTACAACAGAGTGTGTGGAATATTGCACACATGAAAACCTGCAGGGCACCTTGATCCAGTGCGACGATGTTTTGAGAAAGAGACAAGTGACAGAGTGAACTACAACAGAGTGTGTGGAATATTGTGCACATGAAAATCTGCAAGGCATCTTGAGCCAGTGCGACGAATGGTGTAGTGGAGTGTGACGAGATGAAGTCTGAAGTATAATGCGATAGAACGAGTCACCAGGGGAACTTATAGTCTAATGGGAAGATTCAGTAAGCGCATTGAAGGACAAGTGTGACATGATGAATACTTGTGACTTGAGTCTTTCTCTCTAGTTATATCTGTATAGTGGATGCTTTGTAGACCAGAATGAAATTATTACATCATTCTTCAGGAATTTCTCGAATAATCTGGAGCACAGTCATAGGAAGATTTTGATGATACTGAGAGGGGGGTGAATCGGTATCAAGTACAATTTAAAAAAAAAATCAACTTATACTTAAACCATTCAATCATATCCAATGAGAAATGAACAATAGTATAAGAGTTACACCAATACACCATGCACAATATATGAGAAATAATCAATAGTTATTCTTCAAGAGAAGTAATGACTTCCAAAGGTAGCTATGGATTCCAAATATAAAGGGAGGGATAAACCTCCAAGAGGAAGATACAATCCTCCAATATCAAGAGAGGTTTGACCTATCCATCCTTGCCCCTTCCTTCCACCCAAGAATATATGAGAGATAATAAAACTTTACATTAGATCATCATCAACAACCAACCATCACATAGAACCTGATAATGCTTCCTGAGACTTCTTCAACTTCTGCAATTCTTCAATTGTTGGAATACTCAGATCATGTAGATAATATTACTCAATGTATTCTCTGAAACTCCTCCAAGTTTCACTCCTTTAATCCTCCTCAAAAATAAGTTATAGAGAGAATGGTAGACCTTATTCAATTTTGGTTTATTCAGGAGAGCTAACTTGTACAGAATGCCCCGCACTCAATATTTAACATCAGATTCTGAAAATCGTACACAAGAAACTAAAGTCTGTAATATTTCCAATGAAATTGGTCTCGCTTCATTTGGATTCTCTAGGAATAAGTTATGACTTTTTTACCTGGAACACATGTTTATGACTAGCTTCAGGACTAGTCAAAAACCCTATCTTCCACAGAGTGTATATCCAAAATTATAGTGAATAAAGAGTTGAAATTTTTACCATAGGTACCTAGATATGTCTTCTCAATACCATATCAATTTCACCATCTGAATCATTATAGAAAACAAATTACAGCAAAAATGGTAAGATGACTTGTAAATAACATACCTTAGAACACATCACCAAAAGACTTCATCCTCCCTTGAAATCTGGCCTTCTTTACTTCATATTTACTCTGAAATTTGACTTGTGTAAGTAAAATGAATGTATAATAATATGTATGTATACCCTTTATTTCACTTCCTTTTAACATTAGGGTCGACCGGACACTTTCTTATTTTGTAATTCTTTTCTTTAATTATCTTCAAGGTTGACCTGTACTTCCTTCTTCAATTCACTTTGTCATCTTCAAAAATCCATTTCTCCTCAACCATGAGGATCCACGTGATGTACCACCTACCACCAGAAACAACATGATGTATACTATCCATCCATGGGTTTTGTGTCTACATCTAGATTGTCCTTCATGTCCAAATACCTTCATCAATCTTGCGGTCCAAAACCAATGACTAGGGTTGACATCAATGACAACAACCAATATTCCAACAATCTCCCCCTTTATCATTGATGGAAACACTCATGCTCCCCCTATCATCATGATCCCAATTTCTCTCTCCCTTTGACATCAATGGAAAAGGGTAGGGCTGCTCCCTCTGAATTTAATGGCAAAAGGTAACTCTCTTCTTTGGGGATGCTCCCCCCTGAACATGTGGCACTCAATAATACTTCATCCTTATTTTTGGTCTTTGGGACTTTTTCTTCCTTGGAATCCTTTTGTGTGTCTTTTGTATTCTCTCTCTTCTTCATGTATAGGATGTATATGTTGTTCGGCCTTCTTGTTGCAGTTGCAACCAGTCTTCCTTAGTTATTTTCTCTGATTTTACATTTTCGGGAGTCAAACGTAAGAGTGTATCCTTGATCACATGTTTTGCTGACACTGAGGAGATTATGCTTCAGATCTTCAACCAATAGGACTTTCTTGCTTTTACATTTTCACTTCCAAGCTTTACAGTTCCTTTTCCAAGTATTTTGGTAGATCAGTTATCTCCAAATGCAACATTTCCACCCTTTTTCTTCAAGCTGACAAATTTGTTTTGATCTCCGGTCATATGAGATGAGAACCCATTGTCTATGAACCATTCATCTTCTTCTTTGCATTCTTTAGCGACCAATGTTATTCGATAGTTTTCATTGTGTAGAATTTCTTTCCTTTTTCATGTTGTAGTTGGTATACAGACATTTGGCATACGATTATCTTCCTTCATCTCTCTGCAATATCATGATTTGTGACCAATATTGTTGCACTTGTAACATACAATATTTTGATCCATTAATGGGTCAAATGGATTATAATTTTTGTTGACAGGTCTACGAACATTTCCATATCTACTATTTTCACCATTCATGTAGCTTGCATAGTTATTCCTTTCATTGATTATACAAGTTATTGCCTTGTGTCCAAAATTTTCACAAGTATAACAATGTCCAAGAAAGAAATTTTGATACCTGGGAGTAAGTGATATTCTTTGTGGTGTGGTCCATCTGGGTTCACGATCTATTCTTCTGTATTTTCCTTCATAATGATTTCTTTCATACCTAATGGGAGAGGATCTTCTTCATGTCTCATTCCTTCTGAATTCTAGTCTTCTATCTTGTTTTTCAACTTGTTCTGGAGTGTTGGTTTCATCATTTTCATCTTCCTTCTCTTGTTTTGTTGTCTTCAAATTGTCATTGTATCCTGGTCATGTCTTGTCATTTGGAGATCTTTGACTGCTAAGGATCTCATCTAATTTTTCAGTGCTTTTTTCGAACTTCTTCAACTTTTCTATTGTCAATAGTAGCTCCCCTTTTGTGTGATCCAATTCTGCTTTCAATTTTTCATAATATTCTAATTGTTCCTTCAAGCTATCAATGGTCTTTTCAATCTTGTAATTCTCTTCTTCACAACTACTCAATTCACCTTTTAGTATTGTGTTTGTGTTTCTAAGCTTGATATTTTCAGTTTCAACGTGGTTCAACTTTTCAAGATTCTCATCTTCTTGTTCACTCTCTGCATTGTCTTTGTATCCCCAAAAGGAATCAAGGTTGATTTCTTCACCTGAATCTTCTTCAGAAATGATTTCTTCTTCTTTAGAATTCTTGTGATCATCATCCTGGGTTTCTTGGGTTATGAAGAGGACTTCTCCTCTATCATTATCTTCTTCATCACTCTCATCTGAGGAGATGTCATCATCTTTGGAGTAGAAGCTCTTTTTATTGTTGAGACTCCTCTTTTTATAGTAGCAGTTTTCAACAATATGTCTTATTCTACCATAGTTAAATCATTTGAGAGGAGACTCACCTTTGTATCTTCCACTTCCCTTCTGGAACCTTCTTATGAAATTTGTTATTTCTTCATCAAGGTCGTTATCCTTGTCTTTTGTCTTCTTTATGGATTTAAAGGATGCTTCATTGTTTGGCTAGTCAATTTCTATACATGTTCTCATTTCATATGCTATAAGAGACCCATGTAATTCATCCATTGTCATTTTGGTCAAGTCCCTAGTTTCTTCAATGGTGGAGACCTTGGCATCATACTTCAAGAGAAGTGATCTCAACACTTTTTGTACAACCAAGGATTCATCAAGCTCTTCACCTAATCCTTTGATGGCATTAACAACTTCATCAACTCTAAGAAAATAGGTTGCAATATATTCCTTTTCATTCATCTTCAAATTTTCAAATTTTTCTCTATGTTGTTGAAGCTTGACCTGCTTAACTTTTGGATCACCTTCATAGACTCTTGAGTTTGTCCCATACCTCTTTAGCAGTGTTGCAACCCATCACTTTGCTAGAAATGGTTGGTGCCAATGCTCCTAGAATAACATGTTTGGATTTTGAATTACAACTCATAAGCTTCTTCTCATTTGGATCGGTTGGAGCATTATTTGGGATTACATAGCCATTTACAATTGAGTACCAAATGTCTAATCCCAAAGTTGTTAGGTAAGTTTTCACTCTATCACTCCAATATGCATAATTTCTTCCATCAAATATTTGAATCCCATTTGAAATGTGCTCATGGTCATCCATCTCTGCTCAGGATTTTCCTTCCAGTGGTTAAATTGTCTTGAAGGTAACCTGCTCTGAAACCAATTGATGATACTGAGAGGGGGGTGAATCGGTATCAAGTACAATTTAAAAACCTTTTCAACTTTTACTTAAAAAATTCAATTATATCCAATGAGCAATGAACAATAGTATAAGAGTTACACCAATACACCACAATACACCATGCA
>WSFP011513237.1:0-12957 GCA_009831015.1 Picea engelmannii | reverse complement strand
GAGAATTGAACCTTGCCCAACAGTGAAAATTGGGATTGTGTACATGTTGCTCAATAGAAAACTTGGGTATTAAGGCTTTGAACCTTATTTTTAAAGGGAGATCTAAAATAGTTTTATTTTTCACTTATGTGGAGATAGATATCAATTAGAACTGAACCGCTGAAGAGATTGCCATATTATTATACTACATACAATGACCTGATGAGATGCCATATTATTATAATACACACAATGACCTGCATCCTGCTGGAATATTTGGGGTTGGGGCAATGTCGTTATATCTGCGAGATGTTTAGTAGTCCAAGGAAGGACCCATCAAGGTGGTCTAGTCTCAGCGTTAATTTAATTTACTTTAATTATACATAAAATATGTACGCTTCCCAACAAATCCAATTGCTCCCTAATGCGAGGACATAATGTACAACCTGTGTAAAGTTGGTTATCCCTAGTTCTTGAAATGCTGAAACCTGGATACTGTGGTAGTGAGAAGCTACATGCAATAAGGAAGACAACCGACTTAATGCATCCATCCCATTCATCCTTGGATGATAATGCACAATGTGATTGCCATGAGACCAGGGAAGCAGAGGGAGCAGCGAAAACCCTGAATTTCTTCAAAATGCAGGGTACCCAAGGTAAGAAGTAAGCATTGGAATGAAGGGCATGGAAGGTAAGAAGAAATCGCTTTTATTTTTCCTTTCGTGGCTCCAAATTTTTTCTTTTTCTTCGAAGTGGAGGCACCAGTCCCATACAATTAGACCATCTAATTCCAAATGATCAAAATACAACCTACTGCAATATCCGCGAGAGTGGTCGTATAGTGCACATAAAAAAAAAAAACAAAAACAAAAACAAAAAAAAACTAATTTATAGAATATTAGAGGCAAGCATAGTATTCGATGAAATTACCCTGAGACAGTGTCTCGCATGTGTTGAAATTAGTGGTGGCATGTGTTGTTTCTGAACAAGCTTTCATGAAATTCAATGTTTCCACACATACAACAATCTTTTTCTTTGTTGACGGGAAGTTAGTGGAGTCCAGTGGATTCTATAAATGTACTTCCTCCAGTACATTCCATCGTTGGAAGAGGAGGAGGGCGGTCTAAATATTCAGGGAAATCATATTTCAATTGGTGAAAGGAAAAAATTTGGTCTTGTTTGTTTGAGGCAATTTAATATTTTTTGAGAGATCTGAAAAATAGGTAAAGTAATAAAGAAGTGTGAACTCTTTGAATTCTATGCGAGAATGTTTTGTTAGTCGGACGAAGTGAGTATCCAATAGAACTTCTATGCCAAAGTTAAGCATTCAAATTTTCTTGTCACACAAAACTTTCTTTGCAAAATGGAGACGACCTGGAAGTGTTTTGGACAACAAGTTCCAAGAGGAGCTTTAAAGGGTGTTGCTCCCTTGAAAGCTAGAAGACGAACTTGCAAGTATTTTGGACAACGAGTTCCAAGAGGAGCTTTGAAGGGTGTTGCTCCCTTAAAAGATAGAAGACGACCCTGCAGGTGTGATGCATACACCCTACACTACCGGGGCTGCGCGACCTCCTAGACAAGGATCTTTAAATCTCTGAGCCAAATTGGCTTTTCGGGCCTCTGCTGGAACCCAAAATCACTATACACAGGCCCCTTATCTCCTTAGGTGCAGGTTCCATAGAATCCGCAGACTCCTGTTAAGCCCCTGTTCCCTATTTGGAAATTCGAATGTTAAAAGGCACTAGCTCTCCGGGCTAGACCCTTTCCTTCATGTGGCCTCAGGGTATGACCCGGGGCGAAACCTCCTAAAATGATTTGGAGTTTCAGGCTACAACCCTTTTTGACAATGGCTTCACTATTTCCGCCGAATCGTGAATTCTGAATTCTCCCAGACGATCAACGGTCCTTGTCTCTACCACAACCAACGGTTGAGATCCGCTTCGAATTTCAGCATTGGGGCGTTTCGAACGCTCCAACACCTTGCTCTCTTGAAATGCTCTGAAATCAAAGCCTCAGATCGAACGCCACGTGGTCCTCCCCCACGCTCTCCAATTCCTTCGAACCCCAAACCGACGAACTTATCCGGATGATATATACAGCCACACGTCCTCCAACAGCCAACGGACTGCAGAATTGAAGTCTGCAACAAAGTGGAAAACTAATGCCATAGGAGAAGAAGACAGCATGGGAGATCAAGTTGATCTTCCCATTGGTAAGTATGGAGAGAAGGAGAAGATGCATATCCTCAAAGATGGACGATTTTGCTGTTGCGCAGACAGTTATTGATTGTAAATAAATTCAATTGATATTTGTAAATATACAAATTTCCATAGGTAGGATTTGATGTTCACATTGCATGGTTACTCTTTCCTTTTCTTTTATGGGAAAAAAACAATCTTTTAATTAAACTGTACATCAATCAAAAATATTAAACACATGCCATGTGATGTAATTAATTATGCATTGTTATAAAATATAACAAAACCTTGGACTGCTAAATTAGTAGAAACCAAAAACTTATTGGACGACCTTTGCTGAATGCTAAATGTTATACAGTTTTACTAAATGATAATTTTTTTTAGGGTATATGTTTCCACTGTTAGATTTATAAATTTGAGTGATTATATCTATATAATCATAATGTCATAGGGATTTATCAGCATGCTGAATCCTTTTATGCATTCAGAAATGGATTTTGAACAACAAAAAATAGTAATTCTTATGAAAAAGCCATTTCGTAAAACAACTAAACAAGACTTTTTTTTAAATAAAATGTATAATCCAATATAATATTTCATTATTAGCAATATCACATTTCTTCTAAAAACCATTTACCACTTACAATGTAATATTTCATGTAATATTTCGGTGTCATATTCCTTCTAAAAACATATTTCTTTCTCAAAGCGATTTACCACTTTCGAATAGACTAGAAGGACAAAGCCACATAACAATTATAACTTTGTTTCGCCAAGATCGTCCCAATTTAAACCGTTTTACAACGAGGGAAATAGGTACAAAGGAGTTAGTCCTGCCCTCTTAGTAAGTTCCAGGGTAATAACCCAATTTAATAACCCAATTCTCATTATATTTTATTAGTTACCCAACCCTCAATGTTTTCGGGCAATAATCAATTCAAGTCTTGGAATTTATAGGAACAAATAATTTGGAATACACTTATAATTGAATTGAAGGTAAGGTTATACATATTCATTTGAATTGCATGCTTTGCTTAGCAAGTATCTAGATACTACCGTTGCCTTCATTTTCTCTTTTCTCTGCTTAGCAATTATCAAGGATGTCATACTTTTAAAACGAGGTTTTAATGAGTGCCTAGATTAAATTCTCGGTAACTAAGAATGACCCGGTTAGATTTATATGACAGTTTATGATACATAGCACATTAAGTTAATTCCATAAGTTGATTGATGTGATGTTCTAAATTTAACACTTCAAGTACCATTTCAGTTTTCCGGTGATTACCTATCAACTAACTAACAGTTTAAAAAAAAGTCACGTAGAATGCAATTATCAATGGTTGCAAATTAGATTACACATCAATCGAATTAACAGGTTGAGATGTGTCTGTCAAGCCTCGAATAAATCGAGTGTTGTACAATTTTTATTTCTTGGATACCTTTGATCAAGGAGTGAGCTATCGAAGATTAACGCAAAGTTATACAACAGGTTTAAGTAAGTATGAATTTCAAGTTTATTAGGATTCTACTAAACTATGGACCAAAATCATCTGTAAAACATTCATGGAACTATACCAATTAATGCAATTGATAGAATATCTCAAATGATTGACTTCTAGATTGAGACAATCTCACTCCCAAGTCATAAAAGAAATTAGTCGAAGACATTGGGTTTGCATGCACATATTAGGTAAGTTCCATTGTCTAAACTTAAGTGAGATTTTTAATACTAAACCATGACTCTGTTTAAATCTTTTGTTTTCTAATAGTCATAAAGAGACTTCGTCTATGCATTATGCATTTTCCCTTTGAGAACACAGATAACTTAAATTTTTTTGAGGAATTGTAAAGAAATTAATACTAAAATACAATTGATAGGTGGAGGCATTGGGATTGTGTACATATTGCTCAATAGAAAACTTGGGTATCGAGGATTTGAACCTTAATTTTAAAGGCAAATCTAAAATAGTTTTATTTTTCACTTCCCTGGAGATATATATCAATTAGAACTGAACTGTTGAAGAGATGCAATGACCTGAAGAGATGCCACATTATTATAATACATACAATGACCTGCATCCTGCTGGAATATTTGGGGTTGGGGCAATGTCGTTATATGAGCGAGATGTTTAGTAGTCCAAGGAAGGACCCACCAAGGCGGTCTAGTCTCAATTTTAATTTAATTTACTTTAATTATACATAAAATATGTGCACTCCCCAACAAAGCCAATTGCTCCCTATTACGATGAAATAATGTACAACCTATGTAAAGTTGGCTATCCCTAGTTCTTGAAATGTTGAAACCTGGATACCATGGTAGTGAGAAGCTACATGAAATAAGGAGGACAATTGACTTAATGCATCCATCCCATTTGTCCTTGGATGATAGTGCACAGTGTGATTTCCATGAGACCAGGGAAGTGGTGGGAGCAGCGAAAACCCTGAATTTCTCCAAAATGAAGGGCACCCAAGGTAAGAAGCAAGCGTTGGAATGCAGGGCATGGAAGGTAAGAAGCAAGCGCTTTTATTTTTCCTTTCGTGGCTCCAAATTTTTTCTTTTTCTTCGAAGTGGAGGCACCAGTCCCATACAATTAGACCATCTAACTCCAAATGATCAAAATACAACCTGCTGCAATATCCGCGAGAGTGGTCGTATAGTGCACATATCATAATTTATAGAACATTAGAGGCAAGCAGAGTATTCGATGAAATTACTCTGAGACAGTGTCTCGCATGTGTTGAAATCGGTGGTGGCATGTGTTGCATCTGAACAAGCGTTCCTGAAATCCAATGTCGCCACACTTACACCAATCTTTTTCTTTGTTGACGGGAAGTTAGTGGAGTCCAGTGGATTCTATAAACATACTTCCTCTAGTGCATTCCATCGTTGGAAGAGGAGGAGGGCGGTCTAAATATTCAGGGAAATCATATTTCAACCGGTGAAAGGAAAAAATGGTCTTGTTTGTTTGAGGCAATTTGAGATTTTTTTAGAGATCTGAAAAATAGGTAAAGCAATAAAGAAGTGTGAACTCTTTGAATTATATGTGAGAATGTTTTGTTAGTCGGACGAAGCGAGTATCCGATAGAACTTCTATGCCAAAGTTAACCATTCAATTTTTCTTTTCACACAAAACTTTATTTGCAAAATGGAGACGACCTGCAAGTGTTTTGGACAACAAGTTCCAAGAGGAGATTTAAAGGGTGTTGCTCCCTTGAAAGCTAGAAGACGACCTTGCAAGTATTTTGGACAACAAGTTCCAAGAGGATCTTTGAAGGGTGTTGCTCCCTTAAAATATAGAAGACGACCCTGTAGGTGTGATGCATACCCCCTACACTTTTGGGGTTGCGCGACCTCCCGGTCAAGGATCTTTAAATATCTGAGCCAAATTGGCTCTTTGGGCCCCTTCTGGAACCCAAAATCACTATACAGGGGCCCCTTATCTCCTTAGGCGCAGGTTCCATAGAACTCGCAGACTCCTGCTAAGCCCCTGTTCCCTATTTGAAAATTTGAATGTTAACAGGTGCTAGCTCTCCAGGCCAGACCCTTTCCTTCATGTGGCCTCGGGCTATGACCCGGGGCGAAACCTCCTAAAATGCTTCGGAGTTTCGGGCTACAACCCTCTTTTACAATGGCTTCACCGTTTCCGTCGAATCACAAATTCTGAATTCTCCCGGATGATCAACAATCCTTGTCTCTCCCACAACCAACGGTTGAGATTCGCTTCAGATTTTAGCGTTCGGGTGTTTCGAACGCTCTGACACCTTGCTCTCCCAATATGCTTTGAACCAGAAGCCTTAGATTGAACACCACATGCTCCTCCCCCACGCTCTTCAATTCCTTCGAACCCCAAACTGATGAACTTATCCAGCCGGGATCTACGACCACACATCCTCCAACAGCCAACAGACTGCAGAATTGAAGTCTGTAGCAGAGTGTAAAACTAATGCCATGGGAGAAGAAGACAACATGGGATATCATGTTGATCTTCCCATTGGTAAGTATGGAGAGAAGGAGAACATGCAGCAGGGCAGACTGCATAAGAAGAGCCAACCAATAGACCAGCTAGAAAGGGAAATAGAGGAGATCAGAAAGCTAATGTTGGAGTCAGCAGAAGAAAATGGCAGAAGGAGAAAGCTGAACATAGGAGAACCTGCAACAGCAGTAGGGAAGCAACAACAACAACAACAACATAGTAGAGGAGCAAGAGGACAACTCCAAGAAGAAGTTTGGGATCCAGGAGGATTTCAACAGAGCTGGAGAGCTCATGAGCAGGAGCTCGAGAAATTTTCGCGGCAGTGGAGTATGATGCAGGAGCATCTTTCCACCTCAACAGATGCACAGACAAGCCAACACATAGGCGCACATTGGAGAAAGGGAGAGGCACTGACCCTCCCATTTTTAAAATTTGAAATATGATCCTATACGGATTTACGTTGTAAGGTTGAGTAAATCCAAGCCATGCCTTTGTACAGGTAGTGGATAGGGTCACCTTAATGGTTAACTGTAAGCAGGCCTAGATCTGAGTCAGGTTTGGATCTTCATTCATTGTAATGAGTCGTAGGGATAAGGTGTCTTAACTGAGACAATGATGGCACTAAGGCAGTGGAGAGGATAAGATCGAGGATCCCTCTTGTAAAAAGAGATGAGAGTTAGGAGTTAGGGACTGAGAAGCTTAGAAGCTCAGGATAGGAGTAGGAAAAAGAACTGAGACTCTGTGGTAGTCCAATTTGTATACATATTTGTAAACATGTATTCATACTAACAGAGAGAAAGCAATTTTTTCTGCATATGATATCCATTTGTGTTATCTGTGTGTGTTTATGTATGTGATAAATGCTTGTGATAGTTTTCATCTGTAGGGGAAGATAGAATTCTCTATCTTTGTGTTACTAAGAAGTTTTGGGTTCTTTAGGCTCGTGCAAGGAGTGCACGCCAGAGTAGCCAAACTCTGTGAGCTAACGCAATGAGTGTGTATCTAGACTTCGTTGAGAGTTCAGAAGAGAACATGCTAGAAGGGCACACCAGAATATTCATAGACTCAGAAGGAACTTGAAGGTTACTGAATACTCTGGAGGAAAGACTGTGTAGAATAAGCACAACCAGAGTTACTGAAAACTCTGTAAACTTTTCCAGGAGGGCATTGAGCAGGTTCTAGGAGTACATAGAATCAACACCTTCTGAAGTGTTGGAGAAATATAGAGTTACTGAATACTCTGTAAGCTCAGTAAGGAACGTGTTGAGCAGGTGCATAGAGTGCATTGGGTCAACACTAAAACAAGTGTTGGGAACGTCTGAAGACTTAGACAAGCACAAGGTGAGCACGAGAAGTGAACTTGTTTCAGGTTCGAAAGCTCAGGAGGTATAGCGTAAGACAAGACCGAAGTCGTTGGAATCGTAGGAGAATATCACAAGTCGTAGCCTTTAACACTTGCAAATTTTTCCAAATCGGAAGAAATTCTAAGCTCAAGTGGAGAAGCCATAGCAGTCGTTAGATCAACTGT
Organism: Picea engelmannii; assembly: GCA_009831015.1. Taxonomy (NCBI): domain Eukaryota; kingdom Viridiplantae; phylum Streptophyta; class Pinopsida; order Pinales; family Pinaceae; genus Picea; species Picea engelmannii. The sequence goes on along the minus strand of WSFP011513237.1, from coordinate 5,278 downwards.
AGGAGAATATCTGGGCCATTAACCCATGGTCCAGCGTCAAGAAGGAGCGCGCGGAGGAGAAGAGAAGATCCCATCTATAGGATCTAAGCACGAAGGACCGACATCTGTCAGATCCAGGTAAAGTGCATGGACTCTAATCCCTTTAAGTGCACAGGAGAGTGAACTCGCCGAAGTCCCGAAGAGGATAGGGATCGTCCATCATCCAGAGGGACAGGTGGTGAAAGATCTAAAACTCCGGGGCAGAAGCACTCTGGGATTCTGCAGACAAGGAGACAGAAATGTCGTCGAAGCTCCAAAGTGCAGAGTATATCTTGGCCATTGATCGCCAGGAGGTACATTTCAATAGATTTGGAACTTCGGAGGAATAACACTATGGGAGATTTCGGTTGTGGAGTGTGAAAAATTCCCGAAACTTCGAAGAGCGGAGTAGATCGTAACCGTCAGTTGTGAAGGACACGTGGTGAGAGATCTAAAAGTCCAGAGGTCTAACACTCCTGAAGGAAGCAAGTGAACAAGGTTGAAGAAGTCCTGAAGTCAACAAGGAGGGAATAAAATATGGATCGTAGATCCATAGGAGGGTACATGGCAGCGGATAAGCGAGTCCGGGAGAGAAGAGCTCCGGAAGAATTTGCATGAAGCAAGGTGCAATCTTTGGGAAGTCATGGAGAGCAGAGTAAATCTAGATCGTTGGATCTAAAGAGGGCATGTGGCGGAGATCCACGAGTTTCAGACGAAGATCCCTTTGGAAGCAGACGAGGGTGGAGGTTACAAAACTCCTGATGCCCGAGTAAGTGAAGTCGGTTGTGGCCGTTGATCTAGGATGGACACACATCTCTGGATCGTGCACTTTAGAGGAAGAATCTTTCGGAAGGAACCGAGGATAAAACATCTGAAAACGCTCGAAGGTCGAGGTGCATAAATCCATCTTAGCCACCCACTTGGATAGGACACGTGGAGCGTGGAGATTTATTGTGGAGGTTTGAAACTCTGGGAGAAGGGATGCAGAGGAAGAGTTGAATGCAAGTCAATAAGAGTGGAACACGGAGAGATATCGATCGTAGATCGAGTGAGCACGTGGCGCTCATCCTATAGCTTCGAAGAGGAAGCACTTTAGGAGAAGTGGTGTGTTGAAATAGTTGGAAACCCCGAAGTCGAAATTTCGAAGGAGATCGCCACCATTGGTTGTCGGAGGGAGTGTGAACTGTAGATTTGGTTCCGGGTAGCTTCGCCAGTTCAGAGTTCGTAGGAAAAGAGATCTGTTGCATCCAAGGCAACCGGAGTCCGAAGTCGCGAAGCGCTTGGGAGGTTTAGCCCCGGTTCACAACCTAAGGTCACATGTGGAGAGGGGCTAGTGGATGGTGCTAGCGCCCATCAGCGTTAAGATTTTAAAAAGCGCTAAGAAGAGGGCCCACGAGTTCCATACATCCTGTGCCTAAAGTGATAAAGGCTTGTGTTAAAAACAATTTGGGGCCATCAAGGCCTCGAACAGATAATTCAGCTCAAGAGTTGAAGATCCTTAATCGGGAGGTCAAGCAGCCCCTAGGAGAGAAGGGGGGTCTGCATCAAGGTGTTTTGGAGAACATGTTCCAAGAGGATATTTGAAGGGTGTTGCTCCCTTAAAAGACAACTTCGGTTTAAGAATTCATAAATTTATATACATGAAGAATTAAAAAAACTATCATGATTCATATTTTCATGCTTCTATCTTTCCTTTATCAGTTTGGGATTTTAGAATTTTAGAATTGATGTCTCTTGATCTTTGTCCATTTACACATTTTTATAATATATCTTCCATATCAACCTACCATTTCATACCAGATATTCGAATCGATGAGTGGGGGGATTTTTGGGAGGATTTCTCAAACGGTGGGATTGGAACCCGCAACGTCGAGCTCAGCTTCCATGTAGTGAAGGTTGTAGATGGGTGGGTTGAGGAGGAAGAAGTCGTTCGCCACATGAGTAAGAATTTGAAACTGGAGGCCAGTACAAATCCAAACCTGGAAGGTCTAGATATGAAAAGTTTGTTGGTGGAGTTACTGTTATTTCAAAAGCTATTAGGTTTCGCAGATAAAAATAACAAGGCGTCTATTACTGTCCAAGTTGCTACCATGGCCAAATATCCTAGACTTACACATGCACATCTAGCATATCGTAAGTATGTATATAATCTGTGATATTATTTTACATCTGAATATTAGAACTTTATTATCCTTTACATCTTGCTCGTTCATTGTCTTTGGTTATGCTTTATTTTTTTTGCATAAGAGGAAGCATGTATCCCTATAAAGTTCTTATTCCTTTAGAATAGTGGGAATAAATCTCGAGTTTTCTTGGAAAATCATCAAAATTTAAATTTAGTAAAATAATTATGTTCCTATTGTATTGTTAATTGATTTGTCCTGTATGATTTTGCATATGTATAAACAAAATATCAACAAGTAAATTAGGCTTGCAAAAGAAAGAGAATGAATCCTACAAATTTCGTTTAGAAACCAAAGGAGGAAGATACAACAAATGCGACAAATATTGAGAAGTACATAGACATAATTATCGATGATTTTGCTTACGATCCCATACCTTGAAACAAAGTAGGCCTTCCACAAGATACGTGGTAAGGAGTACACAACAAATATCCAAACTGGTCAGCGAATTGAGCTTTGGCCCTTACTCCTTCTAAACGGTGGATTGACTTCGACCATTACTCCTTCTAGCTAGGATGTGTTTGTAGGCGTCTTGACATAGTGAGTTAGTAAATATATGAATAACACTAATGTTAGTTCGTTTGGTTTTGTTTTTCAAGTGCATCAATCTCGCTTTCTCTTAGTCGAGTTTCAAATCTCTCTTTCTTCGATTGACATTGATTGAGATTTGAACCGGCTTACCCAAGGGATAATATTTTATTTCTCTCGCAACCCTAATTCCCATGGAATACTCTGTGGACTTCAATAATGATGAGGATAAATTAGAAAGGCTAAGTCTCTCTAGAGTAGTACAATACTCCAAATAGGGGTTTGAGAGGTTGAGAGTAGTACAATACTCAAAGAGGCGCTCGGTTACGACACCCTCCCATGGCGCCTCCTCTACTATAGAGAAGTGGTTTTCTTCATTTAACAAATGAAATAGGTGGTAGCCTATTTTCTGTAGATTGTGCATGCAGATAGCCACGCTGCAGTGAAATACACTACAATAATTCCTTTTCGATTGCAACAATTCCTTCTCGATTGCAACAATTAGAATACATGACTATTTTTTAAATTTTGAATTTTTAAATGAATTGTAATGTCTGAAAAATAGTGATAAAATTTTCAACATTCCAGAGTTAATTAAGTCACATCACAACCCCTAACCCAATCAGAAAATTCAAATTACCAAATTGAAAAATCTAAAAATCGTTTTTGGTTTCCAAAATAATAAAAATATTAAACTTATTTTTCATAACACTACTAAATCTTCTAAGAAACTTCAAAATACACCAACTAATAAAGAAAAATGCACCAGTTAATAGGTGTTCAAAGATGGTTGACCGCCAAGAGAATGCTATAGTTCCTCCATGAAGGCAGGGACTAAAAAAGATAGGGAAATTTGAGTAGGATTTGAATTTACTTTTTATGTTTTAAAATTTTTTAAATTAATGAAAGTTAAGGTAACAAGGTTATTTTTTACTATGTTAAATTATGTATGAAGTTTGAGAGAAATATAGTCAATTTAATATTTCTATATGTGTGTGTGTGTTTTGAAATAGATTATAATAAATGTTTATTGGACAAAAAAATTCTCACACATCAGTTAAGATATGTCATCTTTTAGAATATTTACAAGCTATTTTTACTCATGGTTAGGTTTGTCCTCCTAAGAAAAAAAGCAATTCAAAATCAAAGAGATGAAATTTGTTCAGATAGTGACCTTGATAAGAATGAGGTAAATTGAGACCCACAAGTGCCCATTGGGGAATCCTCTCCTTTCCTTTCTTGGGGGATAAAGTAGAAACTCTTTATACAATATGCCCAGATTTGTCTGCTAGACACTTAGATCTACACTAGATTTGCCACTATATTTTCCTATTGATCATCATATTTGCAAGATTTGCTCGTTGGTACCTCAGATCTTCTAGATCTGCCTGTTGATACCTCAAATTTTCACTAAATTTGTCCAATGGTACCTCAGATATGCTATATCTATCCATTGGTACCTTAGATCTACTAGATATGTCTATTGGTAACTCAGATCTATTAGATCTGCCTGCTGGTACCTAAGATCTGCACTAGATCTGTCTATTGGTACCTCATATCTTCTAGATTTTTCCGTTGGTACCTCATACCTACTAGATATGAATGTTGGTCCTCAAATCTACACTAGATCTGTCCATTAGTACCTCAAGGCTCAGATCTACTAGACCTGCAACCTACTGTGGGACTACCCAAAAATTTGTCCTTCGATTTCTGGTTGTTTGGTATTCTCCTCTTGTTGCACTACTTGCACTTTCCTATTTTGGAATTGATATCTAAATGAAAGTCCTTCTTTGCTCCTAAGTGGATCACTCAAGCACATGAACATAATTCCTTCTTTTCTCATATGTGCTCTTGTCCTTGATCCTCTTGAGTCACAGTCCTTCATGACTCAAGAACTTGATCAAAAGTCCTTATTTTCTCTTCAAGTGGATGCCATTCTCCTTCACTTAGCCTTGATTTTATAATCTTGAGTTATGACCAAATAAAACATAACCCTAATATCCAAAGTGATTAACAGTTGAGATTAGATCTCAAATCACTTGAGATCATTGGATAAGATTCGGTTAATTCACCGATTCTAATAGCTTTAGCATTTCATTAAAGTAAAATCACTTTAATTATAAAAATTACTTTACTTTAATAACTCCTTTAATTAAAGTAAATTACTAAGGTAAAAGGATTTGGACGACTTCCACATGGCTAGACACTTAGACCTATGTGGAAGTACATGTTTGATGCTACAAACATCAAGACTCCCTCTTAGTGAGGAACGTACCTGGAAGAGCCACCTGGAACTGATTGTCCTTTCGATCCTAGCACAATTCCCCACACATCATCCTACACCATGGAATCCCACCAAACCTGTTGGTCTGCTGCTTCTTGAACTCTAGAAAACTATGAATCAATGATGTTACTCATTAGGACCATAAAGTTTGGAAACTTCCTCAGAGGCCTACTCTCCTTGACTATGCTCCTAGGATCCTCAACATGCTCGTGAGCATCCCTCAATGTCTAAATGAACCATATGGGTCTCCTGAAAGAATTGGAAG
>WSFP011513230.1:0-12957 GCA_009831015.1 Picea engelmannii | reverse complement strand
TTAGGAAAAATAAATCCTAGGTGTGTGTGAAGTAACTCCAACATGATGTGTCCCATGTCATGGAATATATTCATCATGATTCTTTGATGCAAGTAGTGCACTGTGATATAAAACCAAGCAATGTGTTATTGGATGAAAGCATGTTTGGACATGAAACAAATTTTGGGATTGCAAAATTAATTGGTGAAATTTGTTAGCACTGAGAGTCACCCTCGGATTGCTAGAGGATAAGCCCAGTACCCATCAAATAGGTTTGTAAAGGTAGATTTATGATAGAATTTCAAATGGAAAAAACTCAGCATAACAATGTTCCAACACAGAAATTCTAGGCCAGAATGCATAAGCAGATGAGGTTTTGGATAAATTTAGTCAGTGATTTAAAGATAAGTGTGGGTATATGGAAGACTTGATGAGAAGGATGAATAAGTCTTCTATAAGCATCAGGCATTACTAGAAGATATGTGAAGAAAAATCTCAGACACAAGAACTTCTTGATCTAAACCTTAAAACATTGATAACAATTACAACAACATCATAATCAAACATACATTACAACAAAACTATAATATCTAAATTGAATCATTCAATAATTAGTAACCAGAGTAAGAAAGAAGTAATATAATGAAAAGGAAGTTGATTTATATTAATCAAAATGTCTCAGATCTCATACATAAAACCAGAGTATGGCTCTGTCTTATCAAAAAATTACAATAGGGAGTCTATGCTCAACCATTCGAACCCAAATATTTCATTCTAATGCAGCCTTTATATCCCTAACAATGAGTGACAACAATACAAATCAAGCTAGATCCTCTTACATAGGATTCTCCTTCTAAAACTAAAAATGTTGCATCTGTAAAAGTGGAAACAAAAAACTGCTAAAAACATGGAAAATGTTGCCAACAACTCTAACACTATAATCTTTTCATTATGAGTTGTTCCTTGGGCACATATCCATTAGTGCCATTTATCCACCAGCTCCAACTGATGTCCAATCATTTTTGCTAAGCTCCATCTTCCACCCAATGATCGTTGATTCCCTCAAAACCCATCAAAAATAGAATTGGCAGTGAATCAATAAATGTTGACTGTATCAGCCAATTCGTAGCAGATTTCTCAGGGAATTCTGTAGAAAATTTTGTAGCTCTCTCCTGTAAACTATTCTGCAACAAATTCCATAGTGAAACACATTTTTTTGTCTAACTAGGTGATTTTGCAGCGCCAAACTAGGAGCAAATTTTAAATCTTTGATAAAACAATTAGACAAATTTAATGACCAAATCCCAATTATTTCCTTTTAAAACATGGATGTTGAAAACAATGAGATCGATTGACACCAATTTCATAAATGAAATAATTATAAATAGGAAAGGTGTTGATCCGAAATGATCTTTTAAAGACTATGGTTGAGTTTTAAAGCATGAGTTCATTAACCATTTAGGAAATTGATGAAAGAGGACGAATTAAAGATTTAACATAGAAACCATAAGAATATATACATATATGGAAATAAGCACAAGAATCAACAAACCATAACAACAAAAGTTGTTAACGAAGTTCAACAATATCGCCTATGTCTTCGGGCCTTTGTCTCAGTGGGTGAGGCTTTCTTATTTCTCTTCAAAATCTTCAAAATTACATCCTAAAATTGCCACATGGATTACAAACTAATCTGGCTATGTTCTTCTAGATCTCAAGAATCAAACACAACTGACGACACTGAAAACAGATGAATGAAGCTCCCAGCAATGGCCCACAAAGTTTCTCTCCTCAATGGCTTCCCTCCATAAAAATGGCTTTGGCTTTTCAATTCTTCAACATTTTTCCTCTTCTAAATCTTCTTAAGGCTGCCAAGAACCTTTGGTTTAAATAGGCTTGAAGTTGGCAACAAACTCCCAACTTCCCCCCCAGATCTGGCCTAAAAAGAGCTCTAGACCCTCCAATATTGGCCAAAATATCTCAAAACTGGCTGAAAAATCAATTAAAAACTTTATTATATAGTTACAAAACCCACTTTTGGGCTAATATAGGGTGCATCCCCTAATCCTTGGGCTCTTGGTCACCTGCGCCCCCTTCATGTGGCCAAGCGCTATGCGTTGGCCCCTTATTTGTTGGCCCGTGGTCATGTGGCTTGGTCATATGGCCGCCACCTTAGCCTCCACACACCTACAACAGATCTAGCCCCTTGGTTTCTAGCCTTGGTCGGCAGGCTAGCCCGACCAACTGGGTTCTATACCCACCAATCTGCGCCAAAGGTAAGTGAATGGTCATATGCGTAGAGGTCACATGGAATGTGAATGCTCTAGGGCTAACAACGAACCGTGCCCAAAAGGTATAACAGGTGGTTATATGGAACGGTTGTATGGTGTGCACGTCAGGAGCTAGGGCGTAGCCCTGACCCTATTCTCCACCAAACTTACAACCATTCAAGCTTAAATATTACATTTGGACTATAGTTTACAAGCATCATCGTGGGCGGGCTGGTAGCCCGGCCCTGCCAAATTGTTCCGCCGAGACCGGAGGTCATGGGTTCGACTCCCATGGAATCCATAAACATTTTCCATATGCCAACCAATGGAGGGGTGCCATGTGGTAGCCCATGATTGGGTCTTGTGGAACCATAACATTTTCCCACAAATATGCCATGTGTCAACATCCAATTCACCCACCTGTTTGTCATTGTTTCAACTCACTTCCACATCATTGTACGGTCGTACAACCTATACAATTAGCTACCATGTCAGCACTATATGGACTGTACAATCAACAAAAATTGTGCATGTTTGGAAAAATGAACAGAACATGATATCTTGCTCATACGACATCTGTTTGAGCTCGTTCAAGTTGCGTTGGGTTCATAACGACGAGGCCTACGCACACATCTTTTTTGAAGCGATTATGAGCACTTTGATTTTTAGGCTTTCCTAGAACCATTTTGGTTCCTAGATCCATTTTTGGATCAATCCTCCCGACTAAGACCTTTTGGTCCTCCAAAAGGTTACAAAATTGACCTTGTTGATTACATACTCATAAGGGAAAAACAAAACACTGTGTTGTACAAAATGATGTTATAACATGTCATCATTACAACATGTGTGATTACATTAATGGAAGCAAAATACAATGAAGATGTGACATCCACTTCTGGAAAAACCAAGTGAATTGTTTCTTTCCTTCATGTTGTTCCCCTTGCTTCGCTGGTACTTCCTCTTCCTTTGTGAGTACATGTGCAATCATTTTTTCCTTCTTTGGATGAAGCTCCATATTAAGCTTCCAACATTTAACCTTTTGATTTCCACCCTTGTTGCAATAAGTGTAGTGGTTTTTCGACATCCAAACTTGTTTTCCCTTCTCTTTCTTCCGTTGTGGAGTTGATTCTTTATGTCGTGTCTCCTTCCTGGTCTACATAAATTTCCTTTACAAATATTGTCTCTTCCAACACTTGGCCACACAATGCTTGGGTGAATGAAAAAATGTACAAGGATACATATTCCACAAGTTCTAGATTACATGATTATGCTTTTTATAATAAAAAAAATATTTAGAACAATCATGACCAGTATACCTTTCTTGCTTATCTTTACTTTTCTTTGGAGATGACTTGCATTCACTATCACCATCATGGAGTGATACACCATCACCTTTCGTGAATTTTTCCTGCCATGACTTAAGTTGGTCATTTGAAGCATCACTTGCTTCTAATGTTTTGGAGCATTCTCCAATCTCCTCTTCACCATATCCCAATCCTAAATAACGAGGTCTTTACACAACCTCTATTGGATTAACAATACCTTGGCCCTTATTTCCAAGGCCCTTTCCTTCATAACCCATATTGGTTAGAAATTTCAAATCTATACCCCTTATATGTTTTTCAAATGCACCAAAAGAACCATCTTGATGGGAACAATGCGAAATTGATGTATGACTTCTACTGCATATCTCAGAGATGATTTCAGAATCGGGTGTAGAAGGAAATTCCTTCAATTCTTCTTCTCTTTTTTCATTCTTTGAATATTTCCCTTGAACCGATCTCTTTCTTTCCAAGTACTCTTCATACAACACTTTCACCATCTTTGTCATGGCAAAGAGAGTATTTTGAAAATCCTTCTCATATTGAGAAAGTCCCTCTTTAGATGCCATTTTCTCACTTCGAGATGTCCACTTTATTGATCCAATCTCAAGATTATCTTCAACAAGCACGCCTTCACCACGATTCATCTTTTCCCATGGTAATCATGCAAACTCAAAAACCAACCGTCAACTATCTCTGATACCACTTGATCTGAAATGATCTTTTAAATACTATGGTTAAGTTTTAAAGCATGAGTTCATTAGGAAATTGATGAAAAAGGAAGAATTAAAGATTTAACATAGCATCCATAAGAATATATACAGATATGGAAATAAGCACAAGAATAAGTAAACCATAACAACAAAAGTTGTTAATGGAGTTCGGCAATATCGCCTACATCTTCGGGCCTTTGTCTCAGTGGGTGAGGCTTTCTTATTTCTCTTAAAAAGATTCAAAATTAGATCATAAAAGTGCCACATGGATTACAAATTGATCTGGCTATGTTTTTCTAGATCTCAAGAATCCAACACAACTGACGACACTGAAAACAGATGAATGAAGCTCCCATAAATGGCCCGCAAAGTTGCTCTCCTCAATGGATTCCCTCCATAAAAATGGTTTTGGATTTTTAATTCTTCATCATTTTTCATATTTTGAACCTCCTTAAGGATACTAAGAACCTTTGGTTTCAATAGGCTTGAAGTTGGAAACAAACTTCGAACTTCCCCCCAAGATCTGGCCTAAAAAAGAGTTCCAGATCCTCCAATATTGCCCAAAATCTCTCAAAACTAGCTGGAAAATCAATTAAAATATTTATTATATAGTTAAAAAACCCACTTTTGGGATAATATATGGCACAACCCCTGATCCTCGGGCTCCTGGTCGCCTGCGGCCCTTCATGTGGCCAATCACTATGCGTTGGCCCCTTAATTGTTGGCCCCTGGTCATGTGGCTTGGCAATATGATCGCCACCTTAGCCTTCACACGCCTGCAGTAGCTCTAGCCCCCTAGTTTCTAGCCTTGGTCATGTGCCTTGGTTGATGGGCTAGGCCAACCAACTGGGCGCTATACCCACCAATCCACGCCAAAGGTAAGTGAATGGTCATATGCGTAGAGGTCACATGGAATGTGAATGTGTTGGAGTTGACAACAGACCACACCCAAAAGAATTAGTAGGTGGTTATATGGAATGATTGTATGGTGTGTGCGCCAAGAGATAGGGCCTAGCTCTGACCCTATTCTCTGCCAAACTTACAACCATTCAAGATTAAATATTACATTTGGACTATAGTTTACAAGAATCACTGTGGGCGGGTTGGTAGCCTGGCCCTGCCAAATTGTTCCGCCCAAACCGGAGGTCACGGGTTCAACTCCTGTGGAGTCCATAAACGTTTTCCATATGCCAACCAATGGAGGGGTGCCACATGGTAGCCCACGACTGGGCCACGTGGCACCATAACATTTTCCCACAAATATGCCACATGTCAACATCCAATTCTCCCATCGGTCTGCCAGCATGTCAACTCACTTCCACATCATTGTACGGACGTACAACCTGTATGGTCAGCTGCTACATCAGCACTGTACGGACTATACAATCAAAAAAAAAATTGCTTGTTTGGAAAAATGAACAGAACATGATATATTTCTCATACGATGTATGTTTGAGCCCGTTCAAGTTGTGTTGGGTTTGTAACGATGAGCCCTACGCACATGTCCGTTTTGAGGCGATTCTGATCAATTTGAATTTTAGGCCTTCCTGGACCCATTTTGGTTCCTGGATCCATTTTTGGATCAGGTGTACTCAATATGCGCTACGAAAACTCCTAATGAGTTGGAAACGTACTAGAAGGAATTTGATTTGACCTTCTAATGGGTAGAGGGACAAAGTGGATGGGTTTAATCGCATAATGGAGGTAGTGACATGTCAGGCTAGTGGTGGCATGGGGGTGATGGTGTTGTTTGTCTAATCATGTGATGATATGAAGGTATAAACCAAAGAAACTTAACCAAGGGTATAAACCAAATAAAATGAACCAAGGGTATAAACGAACCTCCAACCTTTCATTTATTTTGAGCTAATACCTAAGAAAACCACAAGGAGAAAATCAAAAGAAAAATTAAAAAGACTAATGGATAAAAAATTAAAAACCCAAGGATGAATTTGACCCATGACAACTTCATGTGATAACACAACCTCCTCTGACTCACTTACTTCAATAGTTTCTTTGAAAGGATTGATGGGTTACATTGCACTGGGTATAGATTTATAGTAACATTATTTTGATTTTGTATTTTCTTCACATAAGTTTTATATGTAATTGTTGAATAGGTTTTGATCAAAGTTGCCTTGAATGCAGAGTATATTGGATTGGGTGAGAGTGTTTCCACTCAAGGGAATGTTTATATTTATGACATTCTATTATTTGAAATGCTTACTAGAAAAATGCCAACTATTGACATGTTTGCAGGAGACTTGAACTTGCATAAGTGGGTGAACTTAGCATTTCCAAATAAAGTGAAAGAGGTAATTGACAATCATCACTTGAGTGAGATGTATAGAAATGAAATTGAAGAAAATAATACACATAGATGTCTACTTTATTTCGTATGTGCCGGTTTTCTCTGTTCAAAAGATTCACTTGAAGAATGTCCAACCATGAGAGATGTTGCAAATGTGTTGGAGAGTATTAGAGAGGATTTGGTGGAAAATGGAGTTTCTTCAAGGAGATTAAGACAAATCATATTTTCTATTCTTGCCAATAGTAAATGCAATATAGTAGGGAATAGTGCAATGGTATATGAGATAAAAGTTCTACATTTTAGTTTCTAAAGATTTATATTCTTCTAGCTACAAATATTTATATTCTTTTAATATTTAAATAAAATTGATGTTATTATATTACTTGAGCAATAGTTTTCAATATGAAAACTAGATGTTTTTGTAAATCCATATTTTAATGGCATCGCAAAACTAGATATTGATAACTAGATGTTGTGGTAAATCCATATTTTAATGGCATCTCATAAGTAGATGTCTTAATGTGTTTCAAATTTTCATACATTAATGAAAGAAATTGTGAAAGGGATGTATGGATTCATCTCATGAAAGACAAGCTCTTTTATTCTTAAGCATCTCCCAAATTGGAGAGAGCATCCTATGAAAATATCTCTCTTTCAAGCATGTTTACTGCCAAAGCTTTCACATATTCCATTTAGAAGCAACTTTGTAGTTGTACTCACAATAAATTCTTTTATTTATCGTCGCATGGAATTTGTTAGTCATTAGTGATTTTTCATTTTCCTAATAAGTTCAGAAAAATCAGCTTTAAATTTTAGCAAAGGTGCGAAATGATTTTGGAACACATCTTGAGGGTTGTTAAATATGGAAGAATAGTTTAAATTGGCTAGAAGGAGTTCTAAAATAACGACGATGGAAAGAAACCAAATATCAATGGTCACGATTGCAATCGGGACAGATCAACAACTGGTGTGCATTGCGGTCCTGGAAAGTGCGTGGAGGTTAATTCCATAAAGTGGTTTTGAAATGGAAACCATGGGTTTTGAAGGTAAAGACGTGTTAGCATGGGGATGATTGTGGAGCAGAAAGTGGTTTACATTGAAACCATTGACCCGTCACTCCGAAAAGTTGAATATTATAAAGTTGATGTGACTTTTATTTTTGTTTATCTTTGTCAAAGAGAGAACTATTGGAGTTGTTGCAACTGTCTTCTTCGACCGAATTTCAAATTCTCAGCATCATTATAATCGCCATTACTAGGTATTTTTTCTCCCTGTTGTTAGCACTTGGTAAATTGTTTGACTGAAGATAAACGAACTACCAAGGTAACCTACGGACCAACATTAAGACTGGAAACTAGCCTTTGGATTGTCGACTAGATTTATGTGTCTGAGAAATGTTTCTAGTTTCGCTAGCAAGGAAATACAGAACTTTGGGCTATGGAGTCAACCTCCTAAAAATGAGAGAAATCAATGAATGGTAAATGAAACTTTGAGAGGATAAAGGCTAAATAAGAAATGGTATTTCAGTTTGAATGTTGTTGTGTATGGCAGAAGAAAGGAGGACATAAATAAAACCAAAGCACCATTAAAGATGAATTCTAACTTACTTAGAAGAAAACACAGAGTTTAAATGGTTGAGTCTAAAGCACCACGCGATGAGTTTTAAACTCGTCAAACATTCCAATTTAAACAAAGGGAACATACTACATGAATTTATAGGAAACAGGAAGTACATACATCGATAGGATCACAATACATCAAACCACCACCATTAGAATCTTTTCGTCAAAGCTTTAGGACCTCTACATTGTTATTTCCATTCAGATTCAAAGATTACATTCAAGAGTCCTCTATCTACACTACTTTTCCAACATGACTTACATCGAAAAGATACAATATATAGAAAAATCATGCCCTCTCGGGCTTCTATACCTCAAATTACTTTCCCCTATAATTGTGGATTCGATCATTTCCTCCCCAGACAACCTTTTGAATAGATTTTACCAAAAATAGTAACCCGAATGCATCCAATCATAACATAACCGACACCTTTGTCTCAATCCTTCGATCATGAGAAAGATTCGGTCATTAGGTTGTGATAAATCGACATTTTCTTCCACTGGGTGCCCGAGTAATCGACCGCACTGTTGGAAACTTTGTCACCTTGTATAACGGGCTCTAGTTGCTGCTGCACAATCACTAGTTGTAGCATGCACGTGGTGAGTTGGTGTAGCGAACATCCGTTTTCAATCGCTCGTGAAACTCCAAGTGGCACCAATGGTTGGGAGGCTATACATATCTTCCAAAACTGGCATGCATTTCAATTATACCTTCCCTCCTCAGTAGGTAAGTTTACAAAATCTGTGTGACGAAAAATCACCGTGCAGGTGTCGCGTCAGACTTCTTTTTACTGGAAGGAAACATGATATGCGGGGAGAAAAATTCCATGCCACGATAAAATAAAAAAATGGGGTTGTCTCACTCATGCCTCCGGCCTCACCTGCAACCTTAAAACTCTGAGTGTTTTTCTAAGAGACCAGTTTCGTTTGTTCAAATTCTTCACCTGTCTCCACAAGACCGCATTTCCTTTTAGTTTTTCTTGAGCGCTAGCAAGAGCCGCACGAGCGTTATCCATGACAGGTTTGCATTCCTTGAAATGATATGTGATTCTTTCTTCTAACACCCTCTGTTCCTCTCGCAGCTAGATAATTACGTATTGTGCCTCACTAAGTTGTCTTTTGATCTGATTTACATTCCCTACTCAACTTTGCGATGCTGGCATTTCAATAGTCCTTTCTGCCAGTTGTTTTCTTAATTCTCTATTTTCTTGATACAGTTGGGTAATAGTGAGTTGCACTTTCTTAAACTATTGTGACGACTCCTGAACATTCACGTTTTCATCACCTGAATTCCTCCGCCTTTAACCAATTACCATGCTTGAACCTTCAACAGGATGTAGTCGAACGATGCACATGAGTAATCTCTCGGCAACAGACTGGGTGCACGATTCACTAGGAGCTTGGGTCTCCTTGGTTTTCTTAATCAACCTTGGCCTGCCTCTTTTCTAGGGTGTTGGTTGGTGGGATGACAAGTCTTCTATTTCCTTTCCCTTTCCCATGACATCTTCCTTTCTCACCCCTGCATTGTGGAATTTTGCTTCCCTCACAAATAAAGGAATGTCTTCTTTGGGGTCTCTAGGGATGTCAGCCGAAATCAGAAATTAATGCCAGTCTTTGTTCAAACATCTCAATTCTTCAACCATCAGTAGCTTGATTAATGAAAAATGGGATAAATTGTTCCCCGGTTAGTCAGCCTCAGCCTGGATGATGTCTGCCATCTTTTCCAAGCTTTGATGTAAGAATAAAGGTAGATTAAAATGTTTTTTTCCTGTGAAGTGCATCAACATCCTGATGTGATATGGGTACACTCTGTCAAACCTTCCCTCACGGGTGAAATATCTTTTGATTACCTTTAGGAGCTTTTGGAAAGGCTCTCGGTGGTACTGGTTTGGAACGCCTACTCCAATTTTCCCATTTAGACAGTTGGGCTTGATAAAGTATTTATAGCACAAAATGTCTAAAGGCATGCCTTTAAACCATTTTTCACCGCACAAAGGGATCTCCATCGTAGCTGACAAAGTTTCCTTCGTCACTTAGAGGGTGATTCCCACAATGGTAGCAAAAAACCTAGTAAAATTGAGGGTGAACTGCTCAGCCAGCTTTGCATTGTACCCTTTGATATTTTCACAAAAGCACATACATCCGACCTGTTCAAAATATGCCTTGATTTCTGGATCTTCATTTATTAATTCCAATTCTTGAGGCTCAGACCTCACGACCCTGCCACTTATTTCCTTCTTTCTTATTCTTTGGGATGTTTCCATGATGCCAGCATATATTTGTCTCACGCCCACGATAATGAACGATAACACCCTCTCTGTGAGGAAAATAAGAATGACAGACTTCGCAGAGACTGTCAGAAAGGCAGTCATAGAAACTTTGTGCGACAAGAAAAATCATCCACAAGAATCCACGATGCAGTAGTAAGGCGCGATGGAAAATTTCGACGCAGTGGGGAAACTCAACATGGTGGAAAACAACAACAAGAGGCTTGTCATGGTAGGAAATCACGACGAAAATTTTTGGTACAGTTGAAAAGTACTGGGAGACTTGTCATGAGACAGATAATCTAGGCTCAGTGAGAAATTTAGCGTGATAGGAGGAAATTTCAAAGAATAAATCATGACCGTGAGAAGAAATAATGTCCAACACACTAGTTTGCAGCAAACTCCAGCAGACTTTAAACAATGACTTAGAACGATGAAGGAGACGTGGCAACTTGAATCGAAAAACTTACAATACGAACGATGGAAATCAACATTCACACAATGAAGGGCTCCAGAGCTTGTAGAACAAAACCATAGACAACACACAAATCCAGAAAGTAAAGGAGAGGCATGCAGGGTGACCAATATTTATACTTTAAAGGCTAAGGAATGGAATTGCGAAAGAGGAAGATAAACCATGGCGATGAGAAGTTTGGAAGCGGGTTGAATATTGCGCAACAAACTTGTGTGACAGGTACACTTTGAAGTGTGCAAAGTACAAATGATAAGAGCAGTAGGGTATACATGATAGGAGCACCATGATTTTTCACCTTTCTGACTTCATAATTAGGTGAAGATGTTCGTTATATCTTTCGATGTGACCTTTATCCCAACAAATTGCCTCGATCTCTGGCACGTAAATTCTTCTTTCTGACAGGACTCGATCTTTAGGGAAAGGGACCTTTACAAGTCACACATGACTAATCATTACGCCCTTTCCTGACTCCAAGGTCCAGACCCACTACTTTCTTATTTTGAACCATTTGTTATTCAATCCTTGAACTCACACGCTTTGATACACGAACTACGAATCATATGGGACTAACCCTAACTGTACAAATCACAGTGCTAACAACTGGCTCTAATGGGGATTCTATCCTCCCAGTAAGGTGGAAAATAACAACAGACCAGGTACCTGACCATTGGGTTTTGTTGAGCCAAAAGACTCTAAAATGACGAAACAAACTCATCAAAGACCTCCTTAACCTAGCTATGACCAGACTCAGCATAAACTTAGGGCCTTCACTTCAGGCTTCAATTTTCTATTGACTACTGAATCGAAATGCTTTCTCTAAAAATAGATATGGTTATTTACAATGACATGAAATACTGAATTTTTTTTTCTAAACCAGATAATGTTTGAGAAGCCTACCATTCACATGCTCCCCACCAGTGAGATCTCCATTAAGCTCTTGCAACAAATAGGCATTGTTCCCGTGATACACACAAATCCTGAATGGCCCCATCCAAATATGATAAAACTTCCCATGTCTCCCTTTATCTTCATTTCTCACGTCCCACTTTAGTACCAAATCATTCACCTTGAAATCCTCCTCTTTGGTGTGTCTGTCGAAAATTATTTTCATTCTGTCTTGGTGTAGTTGTGATTTGTTGAAGACTTGTTCTCTCATTTGTTGCACATGGACCAATTGGTTTATTCTCCTTTGAGCATCATTTGGTTCAACTTCTTTCTCTTGCAGTAGTATCCTCACAGATAATCCCAATGAGGTGGGAAAAACTACCTCTGTACCATATACAATTTGGAAAGGTGATGTGGAGGTGGACTTTTTAGTGGTGATTATGTCAGCCCATAATGCATAGATAATATTTTTGTGCCAAGATTTCTTGTTGTCTTGAAGAAGCTTCCTAATAATCCTATTCAAACTTTTCTTAGATGACTCTACCAACCCATTAAACTTTGGGTAATAAGCTATGGAATGGCCCACAGTTATGTTGTAATCGCTGCAGAATTTCTCCATCTTCTTAGACTTGAATGTCATTGCATTGTCAGTGATGATCTTGAATGGACAACTTAATCTAGACAATATATTACTCTCTAAAAAATGAATGATAATTGTGTCAGTCGCTGTTGTGGGGTATTCTACCCTACGGACTAATAAGCTAGGGCTCTTAACTTATACGCAGATCATGACCCTTAAGATTTAACTTTTAACCTTCTACCCAAAATCTCAATCCCTTTTCTCAGGCAAACACGGGAAGAATAAACCAACCTTTTTCCGATGGTTGAAGTAGATCCTCCGTTGAGTTGATATCTCCTTGTTGTTGCTGCTCCTTCCACAAAGCTTCCTGCAATCCAGACAACACTATGCATGCATGCTACTGATCTACTAGGGGGTTAGAGATAAAACACAAATCAAATAATACAGATGAGATTCATGTATTCGGGACGGGAAAAGTATCTTTTTCATTAACTTCAATATGAACCAACTTACAATGATTTCTGAGGCCGGTCACC
>WSFP011513223.1:0-12958 GCA_009831015.1 Picea engelmannii | reverse complement strand
TAATACCTTCATGATGATTGCGACCTTCATGAAGCATCAAAGAAATCACCAAAATAATTATCAAATACGGTAAAATAAATTCAATGATTAAAATAAACATTCAAAACATTACATGATCTATGATACATTATGAAATTGAGTACCCTGACAATTTATATTATATTCCAACCTCCATAGGTGAGGTTTCATTCTCCGTGGTTTTAAACTGGTCCCTTCTTTCCCATTGAAAAGATGTTTTTCAATAGTACGATATGTATGGTTCTTAGGAAGAAGGTGCCTATACTCATCAAACACCATATTTCCTAAAATATTTGAATGAAGATACTTCATCTTAGGGCCACAAACTGGACATGCAAATTTACCCTTTGTTTGAAGACCTGCAACAAATGGATTATTGTCAATTATATAATGAGATTATTTGAAAATTAAACATGCACCATGATAACATTAAATTTTTTTATAGTATTAAAGAGAAATATTAGAATGCTACATACCACAAAAATGTGTTAGTCTAGGGACATAATGAATTTTTCATAAAAGTATTCCACAGAATTTAAATTCTTCTCCCTGATTGGTTTACATATGTCATACATTGTGATGCCAACCCATAACTTTAGTAACTCATCCATAAGAGGATCGATATATACATTCATATATTTAACCTGGTACTTACCTAATTGTTTGAAATTACACATAATTACTATAGGAATGATATCATGTAATATATATAAGTAAATAAATAAACAAAAGATATTATGAAAAAATTGAAACAAATGAAAATGTTACATTCAAAAAGTTAATGTAAATAAATACCTGGAAGAATCATTGCCAACATTATGTGCTCCCTCTTTATTGACATCCAAGGAGGAATGTGATTGTTGATAACAAAAATAGGCACACTGAGTAAATAACCCTAAGCTCTCTGAATGGATTAACACTGTCAGCTGCCAATGAAAGCCTAACATTACGAGGTTCATCTTTGAAATATGCCCATTTTTCCTCAATTTCCCTAAATGTAGAACCATTGGCAGGCATTCAAAGAACACCATATCCACTTCTGTTACATGCATGGTAATCCATAAATTGTGCTATGCTTTCACACCTGAGCAATCGCTGCAAACGTGGAATTATGGGAATATGACGAAGAACCTTTCGAGGCACCCTTTTTGTTACTTGATCGGTTTGATATCTAGTGATAAGACATTGCAGACATTCTTTTTTCGAAGCATGTTGTCCATAATATATAATATGGTCATTAGGACATGCATCTATAGTTTGATAATCCATTCCAATGTCTTTCATAATGGAATGCAAACCTCGATATGTGCAAGGTAAAATATTTGACGATGGTAACAAAAATTCACCTAACAATCTACAACATAACAAATAAATAGTTAATGTAAGAATATTAATCGTAAAAATTGCAAATTCTTATTTTACACATTAATTAACTCTAAAAACAAATAGAAAAAAATCAACATTTATGTATAATATGAGATGAAACATATTACATACCTTAGGATCTGTGTAATCATCTTCTTCCATGGGATCATTAACTTGATTTGTCCCATCATCGTCTTCCATGAGATCCTCATTTGCTTGGTCATGATGATGTTCCTCAGCTTGTACAACATCATTTCTACTAATACTTGGTGCAATATTCTGCGGAACGTTAGAGGGAAACTCTAACTTCATAATAAAAACAATCATGCAAAATTAGTGTATAATATAATAAACATTCAAACAATATATATACATATATATAATTTTATATAAAATTGACAAAATAATAAAAATAATAATGAATATATAGTTAATTACCATAATAAAAAAGGATAATGAATATATAGCTAATTAATATGGGACAATATTCATTCGATCCACCATCAATGTGCCCATATTTACTACAATGTTTTGTAGTTGTTGCTATTAAAATTCTTACGAGATGTATGAGGAAACATTTTTGGCAAGGGAAATAACATCTACCATCACCCTTTTCACCCTCTTTACTTTTTTCCCCACCTCTAACTATATTCTGCGACATTCTTCTGCACAAAAATACCCTTTCAGAATCGTCGTTGTTATAGCAAGATTGTCACAACATATTTAAATCGTCAAATATTTATAGGTCAATTTAGGTCACCATCATCGCAATTGTGACGAACGTGACCTAAATATTTATTTTTTATATACCTATTTATTTGTTATATTTAGGTCACATGAAGGTGAACGAGAATGGTTATAACATTGTATTCATCGCTCTTGCGACAACCGTTATAATGGTCAAAATTTAGCATTGCTCTTGTGATGAAAACACAAGTTTGTTGAAATTGAGACAATAGTCCACCATCTTGATGATTGTTGCAAAATGAATGATAGTTTTTGTCCATCAATAGAGCGACGAATATGGGGTGGATTTATATCAAAATTGAAAAAATGAACTTTTTCTCTTGAATTTTGCGACGAAAGAGTACTTTCGTCGCAAGTAGTCGTCACAATTTTTCCAATATGTAGTAGTGACTCCATTCAGGTGACCTTGTGAGAGACTAAGGGACTCTAAGGTATAAGGACCCTACCTTATTGCACACCCCTTAGAATCTTCATGAGCGACTATCTCAATATTCCCTCATAGAATCGTGGATCTCTCGAACTAGGTAATCGTTAAACTAAAATTTGAGCCACGACGGGAGTGTTAGGAGGCTATGGAAAGGTTTCTCCCACACCTCTCCCTCAAGATCTAGTTGTTGTGCACGACCCCTTTACTCCTTATGTGATTATTATTAGCAAGAAATCATCAGCCCTCAGCCATCAACGAAACACTGGCAATGATCCATAAACAACATCATAATATACCCGATCATATGTCATATATGCATAAATAAAAATACCCAAACCAATACAATCCACTCTCTGACTCAATACAGAGTCCAAGGAGGTCCATTGATGTGATCAACAACCTCAATCTATCAAGTTTCCTTCACACTCAGGGGAAACTCATCAATAACATTTGTCAATACATAGAAATCCAATAACATAACATCATAATCCATCAACATCATCATAAGATTCCATTAGCGTACATACATCCACATACTAAAACTAGATCACTTGCATGCAAACGTCCTCAAAGAATAAGTCGATAACATGTGCTTGCAAGAGAGAGATGTTACATACACCCTCTCTTTTTTTAAGCTTTGTCTCGAAGTTTCACAGTATATAAATCCAGTAGATAAAGCAGCTGACAAGATCTAAATGTCTAACTATCAAAAAAAAATGGAAACAATTGGCGCATACCATATGCATCTGCCCAAGTTGCCAACTGTGGACTATAATTTTCCCATTGTACCTTGATGAGATCAATTGTTAGACGTCATAGTTGTCGAATGCAATGATCCAGAATATTATTGGCTCCTCCATGAGCACACCCTCATCCGAAACTACAAGGAACTCATGTAAATCACATGTGTAGAATCACTAACATAATGTCTCAAAAAAGATACATGAAAAACATTGTGCATACGCCTCAAAACATTAAACAAGGATATTCAATAAGCGATGGGCCCTTTTCTTTTCACAACTTCAAAAGGCCCCACAATCCTAGGAGAGAGTTTATCACCCTTTCTGAACTTAATCAAACTCTTGTGCGGTTTCACCCACAAGAAAACTTGATCACCAACTTCATAATTGAGTTCAATGCGATGCACATCGACAAAACTATTCTTCCATTCTTGTTCTACTTTAATCCTTTGTCTTATTGTTTTCATTTGTTATTCAATTTCTTGGATCATTTATGGTCCCTCTAGGACCCTACCCTCAAGTCAATCCCATCTCACTGGCGTCCGACATGGTCACCCATAGAGAAAATGACATGGTTCCATATTAATCGTACCTTGATAGATGTTGTTTTAAGAAACTCTACCAATGACAAGAACACTTCCCAATGTTTATGTTGGTCCAACACATACATATGCAACATAAATTTGAAATTTGGTGCATTCCTTTTGTCATCTTGTCTATCTCAAAGTGATAAGTTGTACTAAATTTAAGTTGGGTTTCGAAGGCCTCTTGGAAACTAGTCCAAAATCATTCTAGAAACATCGATCCTTGATTGAATATGATCCTCTTAGGCATGCCATACAATCTCACAATATCACTGATAAAAAATCTAGTTGTCTGGCGCTTGATACATTGTACACACAGGGATAAAATGCTCTC
Organism: Picea engelmannii; assembly: GCA_009831015.1. Lineage (NCBI taxonomy): Eukaryota > Viridiplantae > Streptophyta > Pinopsida > Pinales > Pinaceae > Picea > Picea engelmannii. The sequence continues at coordinate 8,743 of WSFP011513223.1, read as the reverse complement.
TCTTCATCAGAGTGTCAACTACCACAAAAATTGAGTCATGCCTCCTTGCCATCAGCGACAATCCCACAATGAATTCCATCAAAATGACCTCCCATTTCGACTCTAGAATAACGTGTGGCTGTATTAATCTGGTCATATGTCTATGTTCATCCTTCACTTTTTGACATTCTAGACATCTCTCCACGTAGTTGACAATGTTCGCCTTAATTCCTTTCCAGACGAATAAGGGTTTAAGGTCTGCCCTCATCTTTGTTACTCCTGTATTAGCCATGTACACTTATCTATAAGCTTTTTTTAAGATCAAACTTCTCAACTCGTCGTTAGGTGGTACGTAAATCCAGTTATTATACCTCATTAATCTGTCATTTTCCAAAGTATATCCTTCAAACCTAGGTACCAACATGGTGTCTCGTCCAATATTCTCCATAACCTCTTTATACTAGTCATCGCTACATTCTATAGTTATAATATTTTCTCGAAGATTCATCTAAAGAGGAATTAATGAAAATATGTGTGCTCTTTGACTTAATGCATCTGCCATTCTCTTCACTATTCCTTTTATGTAGGTAATCTTAAAATCGTACTCGCTAAGCAGTTCTGACCAATGCCTTGGTCGCACATTCAAGTCACTTTGTGTAGAAATGTGATGCAAACCAAAATGGTATGTTTTCAATTTGAATATCCATACAATCAAGTAGTGTCTCAAAACTCTTAGGGAATACACAATGGAAAACAACTCCAAATCATGTGTTGCGTAGTTCTCCACATGCTCTCTTAAGTTCCTTGAGATGTAAGCGATCACTCGATCTCCTTGCATCAAGACTCTGCCTAAGACTTCCTTGGATGTGTCTGGTCATACCAAGAAGTCCTCATCCATATTGGGGATATCTAGTATTGACGCTATTGTCAAGAACTCCTTGAGTCTTTGAAATGCTTATGCGCATTTCTCAGTCCATACAAGCTTCTTGTTTTTTTTTGCAATTTCATGATTGGATTTGCTATCTTCAAAAAACCTTCGATGAACCATCAATAATATCCAGTCAAACCCATTAAGCTACATACTTATGGTACGATCGTCGGCGTATACCATTCCATAATAGGCTCTACCTTCGTTGGATCCAGAATGATTCCTTCGTTGAAGATAACATGACCTAAATAATGAATCCTTTATTGATAAAAGGAGTATTTCGATATTTTTTGGTATAATTTCTTCTCTTGTAAACACCGTAATACCAAGCACAAATGTTCATCATGTTCTTCCATCGTCTAAGAGTATATCAAAATGTTGTCAATGAATACTTGAACAAACTTGTCCAAGTACTCATGGAACACCCCATTCATAAATCTCATGAATGTGGTAAAACGGTAAAATGGTAAACTTGTAATGCCCAAACATCATCTTGAATGTGGTATTAGTGTCTCCCTCCTTGATTTGTAACCAGTGATATCCCTATCTTAATTCGATATTCGACAACATCGTCACGCCTTTCATTTGGTCAAACAAGTCGTCTATTCTTGGCGACATATACTAGTTCTTGATCATTGCCTTGTTTAATTGATGATAGTCAATGCAGAGTCCCCATGACCCATCATTCTTCCATATGAAAATAACAGGCACGCCCCAAGGTGACAAACTTGGACGTACAAGTCCTAGGTCCAAAAACTCCTTCAGTTTCATTTTCAACTCCTACAATTTAGGGTTGAGCATCTCATATGGTGTTCTTACTATCAGTTCAGTTCCAACTTTTAAGTCAAGGGTAAATTCTAACTCTCTTTTGGGCGACAAACCTAGTATCCCTTCTGGGAACATGTCCACAAATTCTCGTACTACCGGAAGGTTTTCTAATCCTTCTACCATGCCTTTGTCATTCAACACTAATATTTAATATAGATGGAATCCTTGTGCATACTCTTCCATAGTTGTAGGGAAGAGATGAACCTTAGGGAGACTCCTTGGTTTCTTTCGAAAATCGCTCGTATTTATCCCTCATCATTGGTCAAGATCAATAATTTCATCTTACAATTGAGTATCACATCATGTGATTCCAACTAGTCCATACCGATCACGACATCATAAGATCCTAATATCGTGACATATCCTTCATTACAAAATCTTCCAGGTTGAGGCTATAGCCCTTAACCTTTCCTCCAAATTTTTTCTTGGCTCTCGTTGTTATAGAAAGATTGTCGCAACATATTTAAATCATCAAATATTTATAGGTCAATTTAGGTCACCATCATTGCAATTGCGATGAACGTGACCTAAATATTTCTTTTTTTTTTACCTATTTATTTGTTATATTTAGGTCACATGAAGGTGAACAAGAATGGTTATAACATTGTATTCGTCACTCTTGCGACAATCGTTATAACAGTCAAAATTTAGCATTGCTCTTGAGATGAAAACACAAGTTTGTTGAAATTGAGACAATAGTCCACCATCTTGATGATTGTCGCAAAATGAACGATAGTTTTTTTCTGTCAATAGAGCGACAAATACGGGGTGGATTTAGATCAAAATTGAAAAACTGAACTTTTTCTCTTGAATTTTGCGACAAAAGAGTACTTTCGTCGCAAGTAGTCGTCGCAATTTTTCCAATATGTAGTAGTGACTCCATTAAGGCGACCTCGTGAGGGACTAAGGGACTCTAAGGTATAAGGACCCTACCTTATTTCACGCCCCTTAGAATCTTCATGAGTGACTATCTCAATATTCCCTCACGGAATCGTGGATCTCTCGAACTAGGTAATCGTTAACCTACAATTTTAGCCACGACGGGAGTGTTAGGAGGCTATGGAAGGGTTTCTCCCACACCTCTCCCTCAATATATAGTTGTTGTGCACAACCCCTTTACTCCTTATGTGATTATTATTAGCAAGAAATCGTCAGCCCTCATCCATCAACGAAACACTGTCAATGATCCATAAACAACATCATAATATACCCGATCATATGTCATATATGCATAAATAAAAATACCCAAACCAATACAGTCCACTCTCTGACTCAATAAAGAGTCCAAGGAGGTCCATTGATGTGATCGACAACCTCAATTTGTCAAGTTTCCTGCACACTCAGGGGAAACTCCTCAATAACATTTGTCAATACATAGAAATCCAATAACATAAAATCATAATCCATCAACATCATCATAAGATTCCATTAGCAAACATACATCCACATACTAAAACCAGATCACTTTCATGCAAACGTCCTCAAAGAATAAGTTGATAACATGTTCTTGCAAGAGAGAGATGTTACATACACCCTCTCTTTTTTTAAGCTTTGTCTCGAAGTTTCACAGTATATAAATTCAGTAAATAAAGCATCTGATAAGATATAAATGTCTAACTATAAAAACAAAATGGAAATAGTTGGCGCATACCATATGCATCCTCCCAGGTTGCCAACTGTGGACTATAATTTTCCCATTGTACCTTGACCAGATCAATTTTTAGACATCATAGTTGTTGAATGCAATGATCCAGAATGCAACTGGCTCCACCATGAGCACACCCTCGTCCGAAACTGCAAGGAACTCATGTAAATCACATGTGTATAATCACTAGCATAATGTCTTAAAATAGATACATGAAAAACATCATGCATACGCCTCAAAGAATTAGGCAAGGATATTCAATAGGCCATGGGCCCTTTCCTTTTCACAACTGTGAAAGGCCCCACAAAACTAGGAGAGAGTTTATCACCCTTTATGAACTTAATCTAACTCTTGTGCGGTTTCACCCACAAGAAAAATTGATCACCAACTTCATAGTTGAGTTCAATAAGATGCGCATCAACAAAACTATTCTTCCATTCTTGCGCTACTTTAATCCTTTGTCTTATTGTTTTCATTTGTTATTCAATTTCTTGGATCATTTATGGTCCCTCCAGGACCCTACCCTCAAGTCAATCCCAGCTCAATGGCGTTCGACATGGTCACCCATAGAGAAAATGACATGGCGCCATCTTAATGTTACCTTGATAGATATTGTTGTAAGAAACTCTACCAGCGACAAGAACTCTTCCCAACGTTTATGTTGGTCCAACACATATATATGCAACATAAACTTGAAATTTGGTGCATTCCTTTTGTCATCTTGTCTTTCTCAGGGTGATAAGTTGTACTAAAGTTAAGTTGGGTTTCAAAGGCCTCTTGGAAACTAGTCCAAAATCATTTTGTAAACACCGATCCTTGATCGAATATGATCCTCTTAGGCATGCCATACAATATCAGAATCTCACCGATAAAAAATCTAGCTATGTTCGGCGCCTAATACATTGTACACACAGGGATAAAATGTTCTCTCTTCATCAGAGTGTCAACTACCACAAAAATCGAGTCATGCATCCTTGCCATCAATGACAATCTCACAATGAATTCCATCAAAATGACCTCCCATTTCGACTCTAGAATAACGTGTGGCTGTATTGATCTGGTCATATGTCTATGTTCATCCTTCACTTTTTGACATTCTAGACATCTCTCCACGTAGTTGACAATGTTCGCCTTAATTCCTTTCTAGAAGAATAAGGGTTTAAGGTCTTCCCTCATCTTTGTTACTCCTGTATTAGCCATGTACACTTCTCTATAATATTTGTTTAAGATCAAAATTCTCAACTCGTCATTAGATGGTACGTAAATCCAGTTATTATACCTCATCAATCTATCATTTTCCAAAGTATATCCTTCAAACCTAGGTACCAACATGGTGTATCATCCAATATTCTCCATAACCTCTTTGTACTAGTCATCGCTACATTCTATAGTTATAATATTTTTCTTGAAGATTCATCTAAAGAGGAATTACTGAAAATATGTGTGGTCTCTGACTTAATGCATCTGCCACTCTGTTCACTATTCCTTTTATGTAGGTAATCTTAAAATCATACTCGCTAAGCGGTTCTGACCAACGCCTTTGTCGCACATTCAAGTCACTTTGTGTAGAAATGTGATGCAAACCAAAATGGTATGTTTTCAATTTGAATATCCATACAATCATGTAGTGTCTCAAAACTCTTAGGGAATACACAATGGAAAACAACTCCAAATCATGTGTTGCGTAGTTCTCTACATGCTCTCTTAAGTTCCTTGAGATGTAAGCGATCACTCGATCTCCTTGCATCAAGACTCTGCCTAAGACTTCCTTGGATGCATCTGTTCATACCAAGAAGTCCTCATACATATTGGGGATATTTAGTATCGACGCTATTGTCAACAACTCCTTGAGTCTTTGAAATGCTTCTGCGCATTTCTCAGTCCATACAAGCTTCTTGTTTGTTTTCTGCAATTCTGTGATTTGATTTGCTATCTTCAAAAAACCTTCAATGAACCATCGATAATATACATCCAAACCCATGAATCTACATACTTATGGTACGATTGTCGGTGTGTACCATTCCATAATAGGCTCTACCTTCATTGGATCCACAATGATGCCTTCGCCGAAGATAACATGCCCTAAATAATGAATCCTTTATTGATAAAAGGAGTATTTCAATATTTTTCCGGTATAATTTGTTCTCTTGTAAACACTGTAATACCAACCGCAAATGTTCATCATGTTCTTCCATCGTCTGAGAATATATCAAAATTTCGTCAATGAATACTTGAATAAACTTGTCGAAGTACACGTAGAACACCCCATTCATCAATCTCATGAATGTGGTAAAACGGTAAAATGGTAAACTTGTAATGCCCAAACGTCGTCTTGAATTTGGTATTAGGAATGTCTCCCTCCTTGATCTGTAACCGGTGATATCCCTATCTCAATTCGATATTCGACAACATCGTCACGCCTTTCATTTGGTCAAACAAGTCGTCTATTCTTGGCGACAGATACTGGTTCTTGATCGTTTCCTTGTTTAATTGACGGTAGTCAATGCAGAGTCCCCATGACCCATCATTCTTCCATATGAAAATAATAGGCATGCCCCAAGGTGACAAACTTGGACGTACAAGTCCTAGGTCCAAAAACTCCTTCAGTTTCATTTTCAACTCCTGCAACTCAGGGGTGAGCATCCGATATGGCGTTCTTACTATCAGTTCATTTCCAAGTTTTAAGTCAAGGGTAAGTTCTAGCTCTCTCTTGGGTGACAAACCTAGTATCTCTTCTGGGAACAAGTCCACAAACTCTCGTACTACTGGAAGGTTTTCTAATCCTTCTACCATGCCTTTTTCATTCAACGCTAATATTTAATATAGATGGAATCCTTGTGCATACTCTTCCATAGTTGTAGGGAAGAGATGAACCTTAGGGATACTCCTTGGTTTCTTTCAAAAATCACTCGTATTTATCCCTCATCATTGGTCAAGCTCAAGAATTTCATCTTACAGTTGAGTATCACATCATGTCATTCCAACCAGTCCATACTGATCACGACATCATAAGATTCTAATATCGTGACATACCCTTCGTTACAAAATCTTCCAGGTTGAGGCTACAACTCGTAACCTTTCCTCCAACCTTTTTCTTGGCTATCGAATCCATTTCCATGTATCTAAACTCATCCTGTTTGAATACCTTTACCTTAATTATTTTCAGTGCTGCACCAGAAATAAAGCTCTTTGTAGCACCGAGAACTACCAAGATACTAAAGGTCTGGTCAACAATGGTACCTGACGTCTTGATAATAGTAGAATTGTGCTCAGCCTGGCAGTTATTCACCACTGTATGAATCCAGTGGGCCTTGCCTAAATATCCTACTGTAGTGTGTCCTGCTGACACAGTTTCTCTAGCCATATCGACCCGATAGTGACGCTGGTAATGTGGCTCTCCACATGTCCAACATCTAGTCTTCAATCTAGTACTCTGGGTCTTTGAAGCTGGTGCTACAGGCCTACCCAAGGTCGTTTGTGCAGTGATTCTTATAGGAGTCCTTCCTTGACCCCTCCCTGGTGGTCAACTCTTCCTCAACTATGAGGGCCTGTTGGACTACATCATGCAACATCTGAGGCATTAGGATCCTCATCTTCACATGAAGGTTGAAGTTAAGGCCGAACTCAAACTTGCTGACCTTTATCCTTTCCATGTTCAAAAGTGGAGCATACCTAAGCAACTCCATTATTTGGGATTCATACCCATGCACCATATGACCACTCTGTCGTAAGGAATTGAACTCGTTGATTTGGCGCTCGACGAGTTCCTCAAATAAATACCTCTCCTGGAACCATTCCTATAATATTTCCCATGACATGTCTTCGATGACCATGTTCAGTTGAGGTAAGAGCATCTTCCACCATAGAAGAGCACTCCCCTTCAACTAAAATACCACCATGCAGACCTCCACATTGGAGGTTGTAACCATGAAGTGTGAATCACCTCGCCATGTTCTCCAACCATGCCTTAACGGCTGAGTCATCCATGGTACCCATGAAAACGGTAAACTTAACATTCTCTAGTTCTTCTTGAATGCCACCACTACTAGTTGGACCATGCTACAAACCCTCATTGGGTACAAGAGCCCTGGCCTGATTTGTATCTAGGCAGTTAATCAAGGCCTCTGACATCCTCTAAAAGGACCTAGTCATACCAACTACATCTCGCACAACAAATTGCTCATGCCCAATGACTTGTTCTTCTCCTTGGTGGTTGGACCCCTCTGGCATGGGTGTTGTTGGAGGCATTGCACCTCCTCCCCTAGCACCACGTTGTGAACCTTCATGACGTCCTCTAACCATGATTAGCATATGGACAGGTTAAAAATTTAATCAGTGCTAAGTTATTAATCAAATGTAAAATACAGTGGACGGCATGACGATACATAGTCGTAGGGTTGAAAATGCTCTGATACCATATGTAACGGCCTTCCATTACGCTTAAGAAAAAAAAGAGAATAAATGACAACGCATAATAAATGACATCACAACTAAAGGAATTACAAGCATCTAATCATCATAATCAAATAACATAGAAACCGATGAATATTTAGTAATGACATATAATCAACACATCATCATAATTGAATAACGACACAAAATCGAAGCACCATGAATGACGACGCAATATCAACTCATCACGATTATAGGAATCATCAATACTTTTAATTGCTCCAATCATCACATAGATATAATCATCAGATAACACAAGGATAACATGAGATAACATAACAATAACATAAGGATCATAAATATAATATAACGATAACATAAGTATCATAAATATAATATAAGAATGACATAAATATAATACCCACCCAACCTACCCTGCAAGGTTAGAACCTCGAGGACACATAAGCAATGCTTAAGCCCAGGATCCAATTGATTTGGCCATTTAAGGTCTTAGGGTTGGTGATTGTTCTAAGGAACAAGGAGGTCTCTACATCCGATTAACAAAATCAAATCCAAAAACCAACTATCTATATCAACAACATTAACGATAATCAAATTTTATCAGTCAATCAATCCTAATCATTAATTAAACATGGTGCACTAGTAATCATCAACTTTATTTTCAAGGCGCGCAAGTAATTCTAATTGCAAAACTCAACATACATCAACATTAACTTCAAGACGCAAGACTAAGAAAATACATAACCAATCATACAACCACATTCGATACCTGGCGCAAGGAGATCTAATCGCTCCATCATTTATTCAATATCATTATCCAAGGCGCAAGGAGTAAACGAATTCTAAAACAATCATAAATTAACATAGTTATAGGAGCAAGAGTAAATTGATTACCGAATCAACCATTTATCCACATTTATTTCATGGTGCACGAGTCATCTAACCACTTA
>WSFP011513216.1:0-12958 GCA_009831015.1 Picea engelmannii | reverse complement strand
ATCTAATCTATTTACAAAATCTTAGGATCTAGATCCTATTTTTATGGAATCAAATCCACCTCCTAAACTAAGTCTTCGACAACTCCACATGCTTGTTGGAGGATGACAATCATATTCTAGAGTCTTCAATAACAACTGGACTTCGAGTCACCTTATTCTTTGACCAAAAATGAATTCAATTGCGACTTGACCTCTTACTCGTTGAAGAACAACTTGTTTGTAGCACAATACATGAAAAATAGCTGACAAGCGATGCAAACTTATGTTGGAAACTGCTTTGGCAAAAATACTTGAAAATTCGCTTGAATCTTGACTTGAAGGCTAGGAGCCTAGTTGATATTGAACCCATAATACTATATTTTACTGATATTAATGGTATTACTCAGACTTCATACCATTATCTTTGCATTTACACTTCCCTCTCACAATGTAGCTTTCATATACATCCATAAGACTTCAAATTTATAAAACAAGTATAAGAACTTGTGAGAATGCTATGTATATAACTTTGCCAATGTACCACTGATAAAAGAGGTCTGATAACCTGTGTCTTCAAGTGAATCCTATCATACCCTTAAGTAAAGAATCAAAACAAGGTATGAGCAAATATAAATGATTGAGCTCCTGTAGGTTGCACTAATAGTATGCACTCTCTGTAGCCCTGTCCTTGCAAGTGTTCTGATTATAATATTCAAACCCTCACATACTTGTATTATGTTCTTGAGAACCAAAAATGAGATATATATATATATATATATATATATATATATATATATATAGGAAAAAATAAATATATATCCCATGTTCAATAACCTTACCACCAAAATATGAACAATGTATAGATGGAATATGACATGTTCATTGTAAGAAAACAAAATTTAATCACAAAATTTGTAAAACACCCCTGTCCATCAATAATATTTCTTGGAGGAACTTGGTGAATTTGTTTCCTTCATAAAAATGGCCAAGTTATTCTTACTTAACATTGTCTTTGCCAAATAGATATCTTCAATCAATTTTCTATTATCTGCCCTTAAGCTAATGTTTTTCTTATACATATTGACCAACTGAGTTCTTTGTATACCTTTCCTTTTGATACTTTTCCTCAACTCATTGCATTCATAAACTAGCTCTCCCATTTGAGTAGTAACGTGGTTTCTCAGGGTAGCATTCTTTGGCTTCAAAACTTGATTCTTCTCCTTGAGGATCTTGATTTATGTCTGGGTTGCAAGTAGCTAGTCTTCCTTCTTCTTTGATGAAAAGGTTACATGGGATGATTGTAAAGGCTTGGAAGGTGACTTAGTTGAACAATGGCTTCTAGGAACTCCTTCTCAAGAGGGGATACCTTTAACTTAGGAAACTTAATTATGGGATTTACGAGTTCCATCTCTTGCTAAGATTTTTATGCAAAAGCAATTTTATTTCTTAAAGACCTCCTAGGGGCAGGTGCAACTATTTTGACTTCAATGATTTGGAGGTCATCATCCACTTCCATGGCTAAAGGTTCAATAGGAGTATCTAATTTCTCTTCAATAACCATTTATTTCTAAGTTTCATGTATCAACTCAAGCTTCCTATGAGAAGATCTCCTCAAGAATGGTGGATCAATTTTAACTTGAAAACTATGAACATTTTCATCAGTTTCTATTGGAGGGAGTTCAACAGGGAGTTCTAGTTCTCCTTCCGTAACAACTTCTTTATTTTTTCCCTTTCCTTTATTTCTTTTAGAATCTCTAATAGGTGGAGAATTATGAGATACAATAGCTTGGGAAAACTGTGGTGCTTCTGATGAGGAGTCAAAGGAAGGCATGGAATTCTTCTTTCTATGGGTTTTAGGTTTTGAAGAGGAATTAGGCATGTCAATTTGGTAGTTGGAAACAAACAAGAAAGTGGTCCAGAATTTGCATTCTTTCCTCAATTGTTCAGTGACTATCAACTTGATTAGAGCATGGTGGAATATTTCCTTCTCTAGTTTATCAGGTTTCTTCTGAGCTAGCAAGATCATTATTTGCAGACTCACAAAGAGAAAGTATGTTAAATCAATTTCTCTTTTCCCAGTAAAATGTAGAAGTAACTTAAAATGATACTGTAAAACCTTGTTGTATCTCCCTTCACAAGTGAAATACCTTTGTATGATGAGAATAAGTTTATAATAGGCCTCCAAAAGCCACTTCCTAGGTATCCCTTTGACTAAATTTCCTCTCTTATGCTTGGGTTTAAACATATCCTGACACCAATTTTCTTTTTCCAACTTCCTAGATTTGAACCATAGCTCATCGGCCATGGGTATCTCTGTCACCTCTGCTATCATGTCCATTATCAAATTAATCTCCATAAGGCCAACTTGGGTCCTCACCTCCTTATAAATCCTTACAAAGTCACAACTGACCTCGAAATGGTGTCCATCCAACTTTTGGCAAAACCTCAGACACCCCAAATGCTTGAATGCATCCAAGTGATTGGGATTTTTCTCGATCAAACTGATGCCTATGGGTTCAAATCTGTAGAGAGACCTTGACCTCTTTCTAGGTGTATCATATTTGGGATCCATCTACAGAGGATCAAGTTCCTGTAACACTTCTGGAGACAAAGAATGAGTTTACAAGAGAAAAATAAAGATGAGTGCTTCACATGCAAACTCTTCTTAAGAAAATGTGAAATAGATAGCTAGCTGAGTGATTTTGGGGGGAATTTAAACTGATGTTGAAGTGTTTTGATCCTTCAAATCCTTCAATGAAGTGATCTCAACGAGTTAATGAATACAAATGATGAAGCATATCTTTTCTCGGAAGTTTGGAGTGCGTCGAGTGTTAAAATGATGATGTGCGCTAACAACTTGGAAATTTGTAGCGCCTTGCATGTAAAACAAGCGCCAAATGTTACAAACTCGTACTGGATGAGTACTTGAGATATTTTGAGGTAAAAAACCAATAATTTTAACAATGATGACTAATCGTGACCATAAATGACATGTAGGATCACATGTTATACTTGAAAATCTCATGACTGAAACTTTTCATTTGATTTAGACATCCCTTGACTTAGGCTAAAAAATCTCCATAACCTCATAGTCATTAGTATAATGAATATCTTTGACTGACTAAAACAAAATGATATACCCACTTGACAAGGTATTAAAGATAAATAAAGATCTTACCTATCACCTAAGACTCAAAAAATTTAAAATTTATTTGGGAGATAACACAATCGAAAGAATCCAAACACATGGGATGAAAATATGATCTACATTCAACACTCTTATAACAAATCAATACATAATTCTATCGATAAGGATCCTTTTGAAACTTTTTTTGGGTACTCTCCACCTTCTCCCTTGGATGTTTTATTTTATGGACAACAAGGAGGAGTGAGGGAAGACATTACAGGAGAATCCATAAAAGTAGAGACTTGTTTTTTTACAAGATTAGGTAGATCTATTTGAATGTACAAGAGACATTGAATAAATCATAAGAAATATACAAGGAAAGACATGATTAGCTTAGAATAGAGAAATTTTTCAAAGTGGGAGACATTTTTTCTTACAACTAAACGAGGAAAGACTATAGGGTACCAATACGAAGATCAAGGCTCTTTGTGTTTGACAACACAGGTATTCCAACAAAGAATGAACAGCTTCAGTAACCACTCACACATGAATCTTAGAAACAAATGTGGAGCTTTGAAGGTTCTGTATAATCTCATATATGTCCTATATTACAAAAGATACTGGTCCCCTACCCTTCGAACTATCTCTTGTTCTTTTTCTGTAATGCATGGCATAATTGCATTGAAGATAAGATGGAATAATGGTGCCAAGAAGTGATCACAAATATTGTGATATTTTTTTCTATACTTGTTCTCCCATATCACCTTGCAATAAATGTGGATTGGAGGTTATATTGGATGCCATGCCCAACCCATATTTGGATATTCGTGGTAGATGCATACCATCTCCAGAAGATAAGAGGACATGTGAAATCTAGGAAACTATCCGGAGACGTTTCCTTGACCACTCTGATAGCCTCCTCTAGGGATTTTGTTATAATATAATACCAGTTTAAATTCAACCCGACATTAGTGATTTAGTAAATGATAGGTTCCCAATTTAGAAGGAATTTTGATGCATCGGGTTCCTCATATAACCTGCATAGCATTTCCATGACATATTGGCAAGGTGTTCTCAGCAAGTTAGCTGGGTACTCGCATGAGGGCCTTGATTTGAACGACTTGTTGGGATTGTACCAGACCTTAAACAAATCCTTCACCTTAAGTGGAAACTTCTTAATAAGCTTTTCATCCAACAATAATTCCCCCTTATCTAGGTGATATAAGGAAGTTATATTTTATGCTTGGAGTGATGTTATCGGGCATTCTCTAGCACTAAGAATGTACCTAATCTCTAGGTCCACATGGTTTACTATCCATGAGATGGCCTCCGCATAGGGGAAGACTGTTGCATCATTTTCCAGCTTCTACAACTTTGATTTTCTAATGTTCTTGAACACTTTGAGGTCATAGTTGTCTTATGTCCCTTTGGGAAATTTTTTATTATTGAACATCTAGTAAACCTCACCCCATTTTATTGAGGTTTATTTATCAATGATCCCTTTAGTATCATCATAAGTGGGTCCTAGGAGGTATACGTCTTCCTCTCGGTGGATTTCTCTCACAAATGCTTCTTCCATAGGGGCCTTGGTGGATTTTTGTGATCACCTGTGTGGTGACATATAAGAAACAACAAAAACATATCACTTATTCGTTTAGGATAATACCAATTGTCAGATAAAAAACATTAAATTTTAAATACTTCATAGGAAAATAAGTGAAGAAAGAGAAAGCCTGGTATTAATTTTTGCACCTAGGTGATTTTTAGGCCTCCCTGGAAAATTTGGAGGGTTTGATTTCATCCACGATACATACCTACATCAAAATTAAAGAGGCCATATATGTTGATATAGGTAGGTGTATCAGCACTTGAAGAAGAAAAACTTATCTTCGTGGTAAAGGCTTATTCAATTTTTTGTGTAATCATCAAAGGAGGGGGATCAGTTAATTATGTATTGGCGTCAAATGCAAGACCGATGTTGATATGGTCACTGAAGGCTCCAACCAATGCCAATCATAAGAAATTCATCGATACACAAGGATAATACCCGTGTTCATCCAACGAAACTCACCGTCAAGGATAAGCTTGTATCAGTGGAGATCATTTAAACAATTTTGGCATTGTTTAAAACCTTGGAATTTGGCTAAGTCTCAAGTGAATTCTCAATTGTGAGACTGTATCAGTGGTATAAACTTCATGGGAATCGATATGATTTTAATGTTGAGTTTCTTTTGGTTAATTGTAGAGATGACTTCCCTCTTATGTATACTCAGCATGTGAGCATGGGATGTTTTGTAGAAAAATTTGGACAAAGAGTAATCAAGTAAAGGATAAGTATTGGTTAGGGTACGATTAGCCTACTCAAAGGTTTTTGATGGCTTAGGGAGTATACCTCATGAGGGGGAAAATTAATTCCACGGGGAAAGAACTAAGGCACTAGTAAAAGGATAAACCAAGTTGTCGAGGGCTCGGAGGGATCCGATATGGAAGATCCTGGCCCAAGATTGAAGGATGAGGATGGAGAGAGGGGAATACGGTAAGAAAAAAAGTTTAGGGCCGACTCTCCCCCCCCTCAATTCATATCCAAACATACAAAAATGAAATTGAAGAAAAATAAAAGAACACATGGACAAAGATAGTTTTCCTACATGTCAGTGTGTTAACACATGGGAAATGAAGAGTTCCTTAATAGTTGATCACTCTCATTGTGGGATTCATTCTCCAGGACGTTCCAAATGATTCTCAACGATAATGGTGAAACTAAGTGCTTATGGTTTTATAACTTTGTTGGTTCACTTAGCACAAAAACCAATGTGGGAAAAGGTATGAAAGAAAGAAAGAAAATGATTTTAACGTCCACGAGGCTAACAATAGCCTACGAGACAGACCACCTCACACATTGATGTATGCATTTCATCCCTTTTCCTATTCAACTTGATTATGATCTCCCCTAATTTCTCCACTGCCCCCTCACTGAATAAATTATTCCAAGAGCTAGTTGTCAGGATACTTACATAGTTGTCCCTACTATCTTTGAAGGTTTCACACTGTAAAATTAAATGTTTTTCTATTTCCACTTTTTCGGAGTTGCATAACACACACAACCTTTATTCCCAAGCTTCTTTTGGTCTTTTCCAATGCCTGGTTTCCCAACGGAGTTGATGGGAATTGGTTCTTAATTGGGCAATAATAATTTTGTCTCTCCAAGATATATTGGCCCCTATGTATGCTTTTTGATGATGATTGTATGTGGTCTTAAACTCTTCAATATAATACTATTTCTTTCTCTCGGTCCCTTTATCCCAAGTTCTCTTGTGGAACCTATCAATAACAAAATCCTTATCTCTTTATTTTTCGTGGGGAACCTGTTCAAGTGAATATCCCATTTACTAAGCCATTTAATATTTGTTCGCATCCACGTCTTCTTTATTTTTCACAATATGTCATTGAAGACAACCTTAGGCCACCGACTGTCTTCCATTTTCTCAATTTGTTTTAGATATCTTATGAGACGCACCATATCAATTGCTTCAATAGGATCAGCCCCCATTTCACTTAGCATGATATCATAAGGGACTGAACTTTTAATTTTAAACTTGTTTGTGATCAAGCATTTTTTAATCTTCTCAATTTGCTTCCATTGTAAGTCATATGTATTGTTGGCCCACACTTCACAACCATATAGAACCATCGGGATCACTAAAAGCACAAAGAGAATTTGCATAATCTTCTAATCCCATATCTCTGCCTCTCTACACCTATTTTGAAAAGCATAGAACTCTTTCCAAACTCCCAAACTTCTTTTCTTTCTGCAACCTTCCCATCTTAGATTTTTGTTGAAGTCAATTCTGAGGTATTTGTAATCTACCACTTCTTCAAGAGTGTCGTTGATCTAGATTATTTTCGGCATGAAATGAGAGCGAACATATAATAAATAAATGCACAAAGATATCACGGATATCTAATAATATAACATAAATGTATTAGATATGCAATCGAAATCCCAGAGCTACAATATTACATGATTTCTATTAATGAAGGAAATGTACAGAGACTGTAAAAATACAGAGTGAAAGACTCGCTAGAATGGTGGCAGCTTATCTCTGAGAAGAGATGTGATGGCTACTCGCATTCACAAGAAGATGATTACAATGAGGCTCTGGAGGCCTGTTTAAAATAAACAAAATCCAAAACCCTAACCCTGGAAGATGAAAATCCAACAGTTTTGTGGACCCCGTTTTAGGTAGTTTGGTGTATTAACTTCCCGGGGGTGTAACTTTGGCATACAATCTATGTTTGGGTTGCACAATAGCTCGTTGGAAAGGTATCGTCGAGGAGATTCATCTATGGGGCTCAATCAGAGACTTCATCTATAATTTAGAAGCTCGATCCCAAAAAATATTCATTTAGACACTCAAAATGGCTCGGAAAGTTAAAAACTCCTAAAAATAGTAAATTACCAAAATTCCCATAAAATTGTTTTGAGATAGTTGGAAAAGGTGGGTGAACACTGATATCCACATGGATTAATCCTCCCTCCTTAGGAATAAATGGTCTCCATTTCATTGAGTTCCCCAGGGAGAGGGAAAAGTGTTTGTTGAATTTGCATCTTGATGAGCTACTTGCCTTGTTGGAGAAGTTGTGTTGCTTAGCTTGTTAAAGGTTGTCAAGAACATGTGGCTGGAAGGGTTGGACCTTTTTAACCAGTCTAGCTACATGAGATGCATGTGTGCAGAAGGAATATTTACACTTTGCTACAATATTTTCAACCTGGTTCTGTTGGATAGAAGATGGTTGGGCCGAGGCTGTAGTGGTTGCAGTATCCTTCTGTTCACCTTTTGAACAGATTGTGAAGAAGCTAAATTTTGTAGTATGAGATACTACTTTGCGGCACTCTTTAGGTGGGACAGTAATTAGAACTACTTCTGGTATTCTGTAGAGATTATCCCCTAGAGAAACAATGACACTGTGGGGTCAAGACTCATAAACAACATGGTGTTTCCACATATATGGTTGGCCCAAGAGAACATCACAGAGATCCAGTGGGGAAACATCACATAATACCTCATCCTTGAAGGGTTGGATGTCGTATGACAATCGACACTGCTGGCTAACACGAATATCTTGTCCTTGGCGAAGCCACCCGATGTTGTCTAGTTGTGAGTGTGGTGTTTTCGGTAATCCAAACTTTTTGACGACCTTTGCTGAGATGAGGTTCTTCTGGCTTCCGCTATTAACAATAAAATGCAGTGGGGTCCCCTTCACCCACATCTGTGAATGAAAAAGGTGCTCCCCCTCTTCAAGATCTGTTGCTTCTTCTGGTTGAATTGATGCGGCCATGACAATAGCAGTGGGGTCTGTGTCGATGATCTGTCTTTTACCAGTATTTTCATAATCATATTCTAAATCAAGGTTCGGATCCTTGTCTTTGATCTCGGCCACCAATGATTGTTTTGAGCGACATTCCTCGGTGTTGTTCCGGGGGATTTTGTGGAAATCGCACCATTTTTCGGTGTCCTTCTTTGTCTTCCTGTGACCCTTCTTTTCCTGTTTATAGTTGTCAACAGGGTAATATTGTTCATTTACTGCATCCGCAAAAAAATCCCAAGTGGGTTCGGCCCCATATATTCCAGACTCCTCTGTGGAACTTTGCTCCCAGTAAATTTCCCACCAATGTTTGACATGGGGGACAGCTTTAAGTAGTGCGAAGGTGATCTTTTCCCTGTAGAAAAAATTATGAACAGAGAAATAACCTTCTAACATATTTAACCATTTGGCTAGGCCATCCGCATCTATCTAACCTTCAAATACGGGAATATCAAAATTAAACTGTACCTTGAAAGGAGAGGTTCTTCCAAAGTGGTTGTTTGATGAAGATGTGCATTTTTCTATCAGCAGATGTCAAAGGATGTGGGAAAAATTCTCCATCATTTCGTCCCTTTGTCGCGTGAGAGCTTGCTCAAGCAACAGACTGATAGAATCATCTGCTTCGTCGTTTTTCTTTTCTTCTACCATGCATGGTTTCTTGGGTGTGCGAGAGCGATTGTATTCAAGAGAGACAAGCTCGAGACCCAACTTGCTATACTCCGACCTCGTTGGGGACATGCACTGAAAAATGATCAAGAACAACCTTCTCTAATACCACTGATCTGGATTATTTTCGGCATGAAATGAGAGCGGAGATATAATAAATAAATGCACAGAGATATCGCGGATATCCAATAATATAATAGAAATATATCAGAGATGAAACCATAAGAACAGAGCTAAAGTAATACATGATTTCTATTAATGAAGGAAATGTACAGAGACTGTAAAAATACAGAGTGAAAGACTCGCTAGAATGGTGGCATCTTATCTTTGAGAAGAGATGTGACGGATACTCACATTTGCAAGAAGATGATTACATTGAGGCTCTGAAGGCCTTTTTACAATAAAAAAAAATACAAAACCCTAACCCTAGAAGATGAAAAGCCAACAGTTTTGTGGACCTCGTTTTGGGTAGTTTGGTGTATCAACTTCCTGAGGGCATAACTTTGGAATACGATCTTCGTTTGGGGTGAATGATAGCTCCTTGGAAAGGTATCGTCGAAGATATTCACATAGGGGGCTCAATCAGAGCCTTTGGCTATCATTGAGAATATCGATCCCAAAAAACCTTCATTTAGGCCCTCAAAATGGCCCCGGAAGTTAAAAACTACTAAAAATAGTAAATTACCAAAATTGCTAGAAAATTGTTTTGAGCTAGTTCGAAAAGTTGGGTGGCCACTGATATCCACCTGGATCAGTTTCCTTCAAAGTAGAACTTATGTTGATTGTGTTTTCCTTTTCTAGAAAAAACTACCACTTTCCCCTTGCTAGTATTGACTTGCATCCCCACTATACGACAAAAGTGCTCAAGGGAAATTAAGTGTTCTTGAAAGCCAAGAGAAGATTTAGCAATCAAAATAAGGTCATCTGCATACAAAATAATCCTTATCACAAAATCACCCAAAATAGCAACATCACCCTCCTGTAAGTTTAACCACTCTTTGAGTTTGTCTATATATCAACCAAAAAGGGTAGGGGACAATGGGCACCCTTGCTTGACCCCGATATCACTCCTAAAACTTTCAAAGATACTAGTTGATGTTCTGATTTTGACTTTAACCTCCTCATATGGCATATGGATGACTCCTCTAAGATGCATAGGAACCCCAAGTTCCTCCATTCTATGACAAAGCTTATCTCTAGGGACAGTGTCAAAAGACTTTTTGAAATCGACAAAGCAACAAAAGGATTCCTCTTTTTTCTCCCACACTTTTTCAATGATGTGACTTAGATTTATATCATGATCAATCATTCAGTGTTTAGGTCTAAAACCTACTTTCCCTTTAGCACGCTTATCTCCTTCTTCCGCCCACTTGCTGATTATATTTTCTAGTATACTTCTTAATAACTTTGCAAACAAGGGGTTTATCATTATGGTCCTATAGTTGGAGGGATTGTTGCCATCCCCATTCTTGAAAAGAGATATTGCTAGGCTCATTTTTCAATATGTGTGGAATCCCTATTGAATGATGTTGAAAATTTTCATAATGTGAGGTGCAAGATTTTTTGAACCCCACTTTAGATATTCTGCTTGGAGCTCAACTAAATATTTTTCTTTTCCAACACCCAACTTTTTGATACCCACCTCAATTTATTGCACGGTGAAGAGCTTAGTAGTAGCGTTAACCAAGGGAGGGGGGTCAACTTTAGGATCTTTCTCATAAAGATACTTTGCATACTCGAACCATTGATAAGCTGTGATATTATTTTTCAATTTGTTTCTTTCTCATTTGAAGTTCATTCCAAAATAACTTGGGGTTATTTTTCCCCAAGAAGATTAGTTCCTCCCTCCTTGAGATCATGAAATCATCTTTTTTCTTTCTTACAATTTTCTTTTAGGATTTTATTTTTATTTCTTTTTGGCTTGACTCTTTCAAAGTTTTACTTGTTGTTTTGCATTCCTCATCAAACCAAACATTAACCAGAAAGAAGTTTGTTTCAGATTTCCTATTTTTTTCTCTTTTTCATTATGTAAGTGCGCTTTGAATTAAATTTGTTAACTCATGGCTATGAAGGCCCTGGGACGGAATTTTCTCCTTGTTAAAAAACCTCTTTAACGCTATCTTGAAGGTGTTACAGTTTTTTTGAGTCAAAAGAATTTTTTTCTTTGAAGCAGGTTGTTGAATGTCTGATTTTTAGTCCCATGCTACTATTGATCAACCCAAGTGAGACTTAAATAGATCGTTCTATGATCAAATTTCAACTCCCACAGTTGTTTACCAATCAAAACTTCCTCCATTTTTTCACACAAGCCATGTGACAAAATTGCATAGTCTACTACACTTGCTCCATTATAGGTATTGTAGGTGAAATTGCCAGAATTTGTACATCTATCCAACCCATTACAAATGACTAAGTCAAATTCCCCACATAGAGTAAGAATATGTTCCCCAAAAAAGTTGCAGCGTTTGTTGTCCTCTGAAGCTCTTGTCCACTGATTTCTTTCTTTCTTCTGTAAGCCAAATGGGGTTGCATTCTTCCTTACAACAAAGAATACTATCTTGTTTAGATATTGTCCTAGCATTGAAATCACCCACTATAAGAACTTCACTTAGTTGAGAGTACGTTGCAATATCATTTTTTAAGGTTGCAAAGGGGTCTTTGTGGTCAAGCCCCCTACTTTTGTAAGTTTTTGAAATTTGTGGGGTAAAATAACATGTTGCAATTCTGATGATGTTACCATTTTCTGATATTTTAAACAAAATGAATTATTGATTTGAGTCTTCTCTTTATAACTGAATAAGACGACATTTTTTTATGTATCAGTGATCATCATTTGAACTTTTCTGACACAAATATTAGATGGAAATTGTTTGGTCTCCTCATGGCAATGATAATGTCATCATTTTTTATACGTGAGGATAGTCCTTTGTTAAAAATTTCTAAGTGTAGGAAGTTTCGGTGTATCGGTAATGATAGGCAAATGTATTTCAATGTTTGGATGACGATGGTATCATCTATTTCGATACACAAAGTATATTTCTTCAATTATGCAGCGATCATATGTATCGAAGGAGATGGCTTGAATTTCGTCGGTGTGTCGAAAACAAAAACTTCATGTTCATTGATACACAAAAGCTCGTATCTAAAAACTTTCTAGGGGTTGAGCGCTTATCTATATCGGCGACAAAAATACCTACTCATCAATACTTGTTGTAATGGCGAGAAAAATATTATCTCATCGATATAGCCAGAATCAATGAGTTGCAAGTTAGAAAAAACTTTAAGTGAAAGATGATAAAATTTTAATGAAGGTCATGAAAATGACTTAAGTCTCAACAAGAAGTCAAGAGATTCTTATGATGCTAAAAGGAGGGTCCCTATTTCTTTAGAGAAATTTACTCTTTGATAAATGAAATAAGAAAAAAGGGAAATTATTGGTACCTATCATATGTGTGTGTATTCCTCTGAACTCACCCAACATGCAATTTTTTTGTGCATGCATTTCTCCAAAATTGTCAAAAGTGTTAGAAATTGAAAATTATCATTTTGAGGAGCTTATAAATTTGAGGAGCTTATATTTGTGTGTGTATTCCTCTGAACTCACCCAACATACAATTTTGTTTGTGCAAGCATTTCTCCAAAATTGTCAAAAGTGTTAGAAATTGAAAATTATCATTTTGAAGAGCTTATAACTTTTGTTGAGAATATATTTCTTTTAAATGAAGATACTAAAGTATACAGATTATACTTTATAGTATCTCTTTTTTTCCTAAATAAATCATGTAGACATTATTTTCTTGCATTAAAAAAGGGCATATT
>WSFP011513213.1:0-12958 GCA_009831015.1 Picea engelmannii | reverse complement strand
CTCATGTGACTTTGACAGGAGGCAGAGGTGGTGGTCTACCAATGAGTGAGTATCTCCGTCGATACTGTGATCCCGAGGCAGAGAGACGCAAGGGAAAAGTTGTCGTCAAGGGTGTGTGGGATTTACCCCTCCGGACTATTATTTTTACCATTTCACGTATGGCAGGGAGTGCATCTCCTCACATGGCCCTCCAAATCTACTTTCAATATGCAGCAGAGTGCATGGAGCCTTGGGTTTTTAACTGGAGCGACATAGTTCTTCGTAGCATGAAGACACAACTGACAAAATGCAAGAAAGGGGACCTAAAACAATTTGGATACGGGTCTATATTAGTTTCTATATTCCTAGAGAGGGTCCCCCATATATGTTTACAGGTAGAGTGGGGCATACCGGCTCCACGAGACCCAAGGATGAAGAGGTGGTGCAACCTCATGGCTCGACATGTGATTGGCCCCATCGTGAAGTATAATGATGTATTTTTTTATTGGTTGAGGCCTCAACTTCTGATGGTGGATGATTATGCATATGCGGAGTTGGATTTTAGAGGCAACCTTGACTTGGTTCTACCTAAGGGATTTCAGTGGGGAGACCTAGGTAAGAAATACATTTTGTTTTTATGATGTTTTTGTGAATTTTGAAATATAAAATGTTTTTTATGCTTTCAATCCAATGACTAATCAAAACTTTCTGACAATGCAGATGTAGGGTCACACCGGACTTCGGGTACATCCCCTATTAAGAGAGGAGGGGAAGCAGCCATGGTAGTAGGATGGGATGATGGTGACTATGAGGCGGTCGAACAAAACCTAGAGGGACTGACAATAGATATCCTAGACATCTCCATCGATGCGATTCCGAGGCATTATTAGTGCCATACTGTGGGCGTATCTGGTTCACTAAGTTGACTACTTCGTAGGGTAGCACGGGTAGTAGTGTGCTACCATGAGCAACATCCTTGATGCTATTTTGTATATGAAGCCAAGTGATTCTCATTTTGATATTTTTGGTCTTTGGATGAAAACACTTTTTTTGTAAAACACTTTTATCGTTATATATATACATGAGACTTCTACCGACTTACTTGCTTTAATGTGAATTGTGGTTGGATTTACATGTGTCTCAAATGTTTGTCTAACACATAATTATCTAATGCATCTGTTAATGTATTTAGACATATAGGAATACCCATAGACAAATTTGTAGATATACCCATAACAAAGTAGGACTTCGGATAGAATAGACATTACTTAACTGTAGTACCACTAACTACGAATCAAGCCATACAAAAAGGTGATGGATTCCAAGTGAAATAACATCGGTCAACAATTCGATGACTGCACTATATTCCATGATATTGTTAGTTGCACGACTGAGGCATACATCATGTAGACTGATTAAATCTTTTGTAGGTGCATAGATTTCCCAAGCAATGGATGCTAAGTTCTGAGTAATACGACTAGTGCCATCGGCGAAGACAATGTAGGGTAGCGAAGGCATCGACATCTGGAAACCAAGCACAACGCAAGGTAAGCAGTCGAGGGTCGAAACCAAATAACGAAAAAACATACAAAAGTAGCACACAATAGTATGATATAATAAAAATACAATCACTCATGCAAAGATGGCTTAAGCATAATAATTCTTTAAGTAAAGCCCATTCCTAGGCTCACTCAAAGGAATGCCATCATAATACACTAACTGATAAGCTCCCTTCTCCAACACTCATTTGAAAATATAAGGACCTCGCCACATAGCCTCGAATTTTCTGGCCCCTAGTAAATCACGATCTTGTTTGTAGAGGAGAACTAGATCACCTTTAGAGAAAACATGTGGCTTGAAATGCTTGTTGTATTAATATTTGACACGTTTTTTCTGAGCTTCAATAACTAGGGTGGCATCATGACGGGTTTCATCTAATTGCATCAGGTACAATAGACATTCCTCTTCGGCAGAGGTGTTGGGAAGAAGTTCAATGGCTAGCTTCAAAGATGGTATGTCACATTCAATCGGTAGGAAAAGTTTGATACCATACACTAATTGGAAAGGTGTAAACCCCATGGAAGACTTTACGGATGCTTGATAGGCCCATAATGCTGAAAACAACATCATGTTCCAACTTGTCTTGTGAATTCCTATTATCCATCGAAGCATAGTGATAAGAGCTTTGTTTATTGCTTCAACCTGGTCATTGGCCTGTGGGTAATAGGGGGTTGAGTTTTCATGTCGAAGACCCAAATTTTCAGTAAGATCGGACATCATGAAGTTTCGAAAGTGGCTACTGTGATCAGTAATGATATCTTACGGGATTCCAAATCGAGTGATGATATGATTGAATATGAAAAGTGCTACAGTTTTTTCGGTGTTATCGAATGTAGGCATCACCTCGGCCCATTTAGTGAAATAATCCATGGCTAGGATGATGTATCCATGCCCCTCGACCGAGTGAGGGTTACATGTCATGAAGTCAATGCCCCATTTTTCAAAAGGATCAACAAAAACTACAGGGTGTAAAGGACCAAGATGAGATCTTATTATTGTACGTTTGACAAGCATGACACTTCTGGACAACAATAATACAGTCTTTAAACAAAGAAGGCTAGAAGTACCCTGCTCGTAAGATATTTTGGGCAGTGGCATATCCGAACATATGACCACCACATGCTCCAGAGTGGTAGTCATTCAAAGCTTTCTCAACCTCATCATAGGTGAGACAACATCGAAAAATAGAGTCAACACCATGACGATAAAGAGTGTCACTGAGAATTATGTATTGATGGGATTGATATCGTATACAAAGACGGTCTGTGCTAGAAAGGTCAGGCTGGAAAGTTTGAGTCCGAAGATAGATGATAATATATCCGTACCAAGCGTCATCAGAACTAATTAGAAAAAGGTATTCATCAGACAAAGAATCCTCTGCCACGTTTTCTGTCTCAGTGGAGGGAAGGTCACATATCAATTCGACGAAAACCAATGATTTCTTAGACTTAGCGCGTTCAAACTCTAAGTCGAACTCCTGGAGAATCACAATCCATTTGGAGTACTTTCCCCCTAGAAATTGGCATGTAAGGATATGTTGCATAGGGTTGAAATTGGAAATGACAGTGGTTCTGCGTAATAGGATATAGTGACGGAAACATTGGACAACTTGAACCATTGCCAAGGCTAGTTTTTCCACATGTAGGTATTTGGCTTCAGTAGTCATGAGACTCTGAATCAAATAATAAATTACATGTTTGTCATGTGAATCATCTTCTTGGACTAAAACCATGGCAATGGTAGAGTCCACAACTGTGAGGTAGAGGAAATAGTCTTGAATATAATCAGATGGTAAAAGCAGGTGTACGGGTTAGGGAAAGTTTCAAAGCTTCGAAGGCTTTGTTGGAAGTTTTGTCCCATACGAACTCGTAAGATTTCTTCAATAGTCGAGTAAATCCTAGTGTTAAATCAACTTAATTGGGGATGAATCGATGCAAGAAGTTTGCTTTCCCTTGCAAACTTTGGAGCTGGTGAAGTGTAGAAGGAGGAGGTAGATTAAGGATAGCCTCAACCTTCAAAGGGTCCACCCTAATTCCGTGAAGTGACACAATAAAACCCAGAAGTCATCCATAATCCACACAAAAAACACATTTGTGTGGGTTTAAACATATACGATAGTAACGACAACAAATGAAAATGGCTCGGAGATGGGTTGGGTGATCTTGGTGGTGCATGGAATGGGCCGACAGATCATCGAGATACAGTTGTACGATGTGCTTGATATCATGAAAATCATAAGACATAGCATGTTGAAAAGTCTCTCCAGATTTATTTAAACCAAAAGGCAGTTTCCGGTAGGCAAAGGTACCCCAAGGACAGATGAAAGCAGTCTTGTGTTGATCCACGGGCAAAATATTAATCTGATTATAATTAGAGAAACCGTCCATTAAAGAGAAGATTTCACTCTCGGCACAATCGTCGATGATATGGTCAATGAAGGGCGTTGGATAATAGTCCTTAAGACAAGATTTATTAATATCCATATAATCAACACATACACAGATCGTGCATTGTTTTTTATTGACCGAAATGAGATTGGATATCGAATCGGTTAAAGCCACAGGATAGATAAAGCCGACTTTAATAAGTTTTCCAATTTCGAGCTTGATAGCGGCGACTTTATGAGGGTGGACCAGGAAAAGTCTCTTCCAAACAAGTTTAGCATCCAGGTAGGTCTTAATTTCATGCACAACGACATCGGGGTCAATACCCAACATATCTTCGTACCTCCAAGCAAAAAAATCATAGAATTATTGAAAAATAGCTTTATAAGTGACGACTTCATCATCAGAACATGCGGCTCCAATGTGAACATTTTCGAAAACTCCAGGTTTAATGGATATATCAAGAGGAACGGTGGGTGAAATATTACTTAGGTTCCCTTCATAAAGCACATCCTGTGTTGACTCTGGGATTGAGGAAATGACAACAACGGTCGAAATCCGTTGGTAAATCTCTATGGTGTGTTGCTTTAGGAAGAGGATGGAACGATGATGTACATCATCCCATGGGGTGTCTTCCATAGACATAACTGACACGATCACCTCATCTGTAGGAAATATGACGTAAAACAAATCGAGAGATGAATCACCAAAAGAGGGAGTAGAAGGGGTTGTCGATTGAATGGTTTGATAAGAGAATTCAACTGAACTTAAAGGAATTTATTCACCATAGCGAAGATAATCACTAGGATCGGGTACTATTCATGGGTCATAAGATGCAGGGATTTCATGGACAGAGGTGGAAATCATGTTGATCGAAGCGAGAAAAAGAGGTGGAACATCAGGTGGTGGTATTGGGAAGGTACCCATTAGAGTGGAATCTTTCAGGAGACCCACATCGACATTCTCGTACCCAAGATGTGTCTTTGAGATAAATGACACATTTCTAGTACAACAATCAAAGTTGAAAAATCCCATTTGGTCAACCATGACGAATTTTCCTTGACGTGGGAAACACAATACATGGAAAAGGGTTGACATGACGACACACATGGAATCAATCTAGCTATGGCCAAGTAAGAGATTATAGTTAAGAGGCACATCAAAGACCTCGACCTCTACATTGATTGATTTTCCTTCAAACATGATAGACAATGAGGGAAGAACACCGAAGGGTTTAAAACCAGAACCATTGAAATCCTTAAGTGTATTGTGTGATTTGGTGAGGGGGGGAGAGCCAATGGCCTTCCAACAAGCAACAAACATGACACACATCGAGGCGCCCTCGTCAATAACGGTTCTACAAATGTTCTTATTCTCGACAACAACTTGAATCTGAAACGCTAACTGAGGAGGTAACCTTGGAATGTGATCTTCCAAGTCAAATATTATCAAATTCATATATATGGGATCAATTCCACCGATGGCCTTTAACAGTGCCTTCCGTTGAGCGGGACAAATTTGAAGGAATTCGAGAGCTGATGATCCAGATTTTATGAGCATAATGAAATGAATACATATTATTAGCAGATGCTTAACACAAAATAATAGAGATACAATAAAACTGGTTTTCTATTCAATAACGAAATAAGCTGAAACTGTAAAATGCAGTGGAAACAAGCTTGCTGAAATGGTGGTGGCTTATCTCTGAAAAGAGATGTGACGACAACACACATTCACAAGAAGAAGGTTACAATGAGGATCTGAAGGAATTTTTACAATAAGAATGAATGCCAAAAACCCTAGACATCCAAAAACCTAACCCTAGGAGTTGAAGTGCGAAAAGTCATGTGGGCCCCGTTTGGGTAAGTTAGTACATCAACTTCCCGGGGTCGTAACTTTTGTATACGATCTCCATTTTAGGCGTGTGATAGCCCATTGGAAAGGTATTGTCAAGGAGATTCATTTTTGGGGATCAATGATGCATTTGGCTATCATTGAGGAGATGGATCCCGAAAAACCTTCATTTAGGCCCTCAAAATGGCCCTGGAAGTTAAAACTGCTAAAAATAGTAAATTGCCAAAATTGTTAGAAAACTGTCTTGAGCCAGTTGGAAAAGATGGGTGGCCACTGATATCCATATGGATCAATCCTCCCTCCTTAGGAATCAATGGTCTCCATTTCATTGAGGTCCCCCATCAGATGAGGAAATTTCAGCTAAATTTGGCCTCGGGTGAGCCACTTGCCTTGGTGTAGGAGATGCCCTGCTTTGACAACTCGATAAAGATGGATCCTTTGTTGTCGAGTGCCCTTGATCTATTTGTCCACAATATGGTCATTGGATGCCTATTGTAGGCAGTTGGGGTGTAGCTTTGTTGGTGTCAGTTGTTCTGCTACTTCTGAGGTGTCAAATAATGGTGGGAAATAAGGGCGAAGGAGATCCATGTTGAACACTGGAATGTTGAGCTCAAAATCATTATCCCCCATGGCCTTGGTGATAGTGTATAGTCCATAATGGAGTGGGTGAAGCTTCTAATGGGGTCCTGTAAGGCGTTCTTTTTGCAAGTGCAACCAAACTTTGTCACCCACCTGAAACTTATGCGGCACCCGACGTTGATCATGGCGTTGTTTGTACTTGTCATTGGACTTCTGTAGGATATCCTGAACCTGTTGGCGGATGTGCTGGATCCACTCAATGAACTAGGTGGCTTTGTCAGCT
The DNA here is from genome assembly GCA_009831015.1 of Picea engelmannii. NCBI lineage: Eukaryota > Viridiplantae > Streptophyta > Pinopsida > Pinales > Pinaceae > Picea > Picea engelmannii. The sequence goes on along the minus strand of WSFP011513213.1, from coordinate 6,319 downwards.
TTAGTTGGAGCAGGAGATGAGTCGGTCGAGGTGACCGCAAGGGGAAGTGCAACATCTATGGGTCCTAGTGGTTGGAATCCCTACCCCACTTGAAAGGGGATGTGGCCAGTTGAGCTATGCAGGGCTCGGTTGTAACTATGCTGGACATAGGGAAGGCTCTCATCCCATGTGAAAGGGTGCTTTGAATTATACATGTGAAGGATATGCACAATCATTTTATTTACAACCTTGGTTTGGCCATCTGTCTGGGGGTGGAAGGCCATGAATTTGGTGAGCTTGGTGTCCAGCAGTGACCAGAGGCTCAACCATAATGTGCTGAGAAATTGACTATCTTGATCTGAGACAATGGTTTGTGGGATTCCAAAATGTACCCAGACTCGTTCAAAGAAGAGCTTGGCAGTGGCCTCTGCTATGATGCTCTTCTTGTAGGCAACCAGAATCGCCATCTTAGAAAAGCGATCAACAACCACAAAAACACAATCATTTCCCCGCTTGGTGGATGGGAGGCCTGACATGTAGTCCATTGAGATGGATTCCCATGGCCTGTCAGGAGTAGGAAGAGGGGTGTACAGGCCCTATTTCTTAGTGGTCGGTTTGGTAATAGTGCAGGTAGTACAGGACTTGATATACTTTCTGACCTCCTGTTGAAGTTTCGGCTAGTAGAAATGTTTCTGTAGCATCGCCACTGTCTTTTCAACTTTGAAGTGTCCTGCCACCCGACTGTAGTAGGCTTCCTATATTAGCTTCACTCGCTCACTTGATAGAACATAGATATGGCCCAGATGACACAACAACTCATCCTAAAGATGGAAATGATCAACAATTGCATTTGCACCCAAAATTTGGTAGGTGGTGGCAAAGTCAGGGTTTGTCTCATAGAGTTGGGTCCATCCAGATGTCTCATGGCTGCAAGATTATAGAACCGTGGTGGGTGCCACGACTGGTAGTCTGCTAAGGAAATCAATGATGCGATTGGTGCTTCCTGTTTTATACTTGATGTTGAGATGGAATTGCTGCAAGTATGTGGACCACTTTGCTGCGAGCGAAGCTAATCTGGCCAGTAGAAATGTTTCTGTAGCATCGCCACTGTCTTTTCAACTTTGAAGTGTCCTGCCACCCGACTATAGTAGGCTTCCCATATTAGCTTCACTCGCTCACTTGATGGAACATAGATATGGCCCAGATGACACAACAACCCATCCTAAAGATGGAAATGATCGACAATTGCATTTGCACCCAAAATTTGGTAGGTGGTGGCAAAGTCAGGGTTTGTCTCATAGAGTTGGGTCCATCTAGGTGTCTCATGGCCATAAGATTATAGAACCGTGGTGGGTGCCGTGACTGGTAGTCTGTTAAGGAAATCAATGATGCGATTGGTGCTTCCTATTTTATACTTGATGTTGAGGTGGAATTGCTGCAATTATGTGGACCACTTTTGATGGCAGTCATTCTGCAATTTTCTCTGTTCCTACATGAACTGCAGTGGCTTATGATCATTGTGGATGACTGTCTCCTTCCCAATAATGTAATGTCTCCACTAGTGGCATGCTTGCACAATGGAGTACATTTCTTTATCATAAGTAGGGTACACGGATAATATATGACAGTGTCTCACTATGATAGGCCATGGGGTGGCTATGCTGAGTGAGAACGACACCCACAATATAGTTTGAAGCATCTGTCTCGATCTCAAAAGGATGCTGCAGGTCTGGTAGTGAAATTACTGGGGCTGAGCATAAGCGCTGCTTCAAATCATTGAATGCTTGTTGTTGGGACCAGCCCCACACAAATTTCTCCTTACCACCACCCCTATTTATTTGGCTGAGGGCCCATGCAATATGGGAGAAACCCAACACGAACCTGCGGTAGAAATTGGCAAGGCACAAGAAGCTCCGAAGCTCAGTGAGTGTTGTTGGGGATGGCTAGTCACGGATTTCTTGGATCTTGGATGGATCCACATGTACGCCATGCTGATCAATGATGTAGCCCAGGTAATGGACCCTGTCCATGCCGAAGGAGAATTTTTCCAAGTTGGTGTATAGCTTGTGCTGTCGCAGGGTGTGCAAAACCTGGTGAATATGCTACAAATGTTTGTCCCAAGTCTTGCTGTAAATTAGGATGTCATCCAAATACACCACTACAAAAGTATTGGTGAATGGTCGCAGGATATCATACATCATCCTCATGGAAGTGGCTGGAGCATTTGTCAGACCAAAGGGCATGACCAACCATTCAAAAAGGCCTTCCTTTGAATTGAAGGAGATCTTCCATACATCTATTTGTTCTATCAGAACTTGGTGGTAGCCAGACTTCAAATCAATCTCACTGAAGTATTTGGCCTCCGTGAGTTGATCAAGGAGGTCATTGATTCGAGGAATTGGGTATCGGTTTCTGAATGTGATTTTATTCAGAGCCCGGTAATCAATACAGAGTCACCAAGTTCCATCTGTCTTCTGTACCAGCACTATTGGGTTCCCGCAAGGTGATGAGATGGGGCAGATGTGCCCCTTGTGGATCAGTTCTTAGATCTGTCCCTTGATCTCCTCATTCTCTAAAAAAGAGTGACGATAGACTGGCCCATTGGGTAGCGATGCACCAGGGGTCAGATCGATGGGGTGCTTGACCTAGCAGTGCAGAGGTACCCCTATAGGTGAGGAGAAGATGTCTGAGTATTCTTCCACGACCTTATCTACTTTCTTCTACTGTGTGAAGAGGTCAGTCGCAGAGACCCTAGATGTGGCTGTGATCTTTCTCTTATTCTGAGAGCGAATCATGAAGAAGACAAACTTCCCTGTTTGAGAGATGACCTTCCTTCATTGCTTAACAGAGATCAAGGAAATAACACTAGGTGGGACTGGCTCGAGTATCCTGTACAATTTCCTGTTCAAAGTAATAATAACACTACGAGGCCTAGAATCAAATACAACATGACGTTTCCATAAATAAGGTTGGACCAAAAGAACATCACAAACTTCAAGAGGAGAAACATCACACAATACCTCATCTTTGAAAGGCTTGATTCTGTACGACAGTCGACACTGTTGGCTGACGCAGAGATCTCTTCCTTGGTAGAGCCATCCAATGGTGTACGGTTGTGGGTGTGGCATTGTTGGTAGGGCTAGCTGCTTGATGACCTCTACTGAGATGAGGTTCTTCTGGCTACCACTATCAATGATGAAGTGAAGTGGGGTGCCTTTTACCCACATCTATGAATGGAAGAGGCATTTTCCTTCTTCTGGCTCGTCTGGTTCATTAGGCTGGAGCTTTGTGGTAGCAACGGTGGCACTGGGTTCCGCGTCAATGATCCATCTTCCCCTTTCTAGTTCTGGCTTAGAGTCATAATCTGAATCTGATTCAGAGGCTTTCACTTTAGCCACTAGCGACTGCTTTGAGAGACAATCAACAGTGTTATGCCAAAGGCTCTTATGGAAGTCGCACCACTTCCTAGTATCTTTCTTTTTATTTCCAGTGTCCTTCTTTGCTTGCGGCTTGGACTGGTTGTCCTGATACTGTTCGTCTTTTCTCTGTCCTTTGTTCAGTGGGTTGGGGCCGCCCTTTCCTGGCTTTTGTTGTGAGGGGTTCCCAGGCCCAAATTGCCGCGTCTTTTGTTTGAGCTTCTGCTTGATTTTGAAGGCATATCGGTAGGCCACGCCCAAGGATGAGATGTCATACCTTCCGACAGGGTAGTATTGTTCCTTAATAGCATCCTTGAAGGATTCCCAGGTGGCCATGACTGAAAATAATGAGGTTTCCTCTGTTTCCTTTTTCTCATAGAAAGTTTCCCACCAATCTTTGACATGGGGAACGACTTTGAGGAGTGCAAAAGTAATATTTTCTTTATTCGAAAAGTTATGGACAGAAAAATACCCTTCTAGTAGATTCAACCACTTGTATACAACATCTGTGTCTATCTGAACTTCAAATATAGGAATATCGAAGTTTATTTGTACCTTGAAGGGGGCGGCGCCTTCATTCGAAGAAGATGCGTCACCTATTGGTAGCCGCCGAAGGATTTGTGAGAAACTATCCATCATCTCATTCCTCTATTGCGTGAGGGCTTCCTCAATAAACAGTTTGAAAGGATCTCCTGTCCTATCATCTTTCTTTTCTCCTACCATGGGAGGTCACTTGGGCATGCGAGAGCTTCTTTCCTCAAGAGAAACAACCTCGAGACCCAACTCTTTGTACTCCGACCTCGTTGGGGACATGCATTAAGACGACAAGGAGAAGGCCGCTTTGATACCACTGATCTAGATTTTATGAGCATAACAAAATGAATACAGATTATTAACAGGTTCTTAACACAAAATAACAAAGATACAGTAAAACTGGTTTTCTATTCAATAATGAAATAAGCTGAAACTGTAAAATGCAGCGGAAACAAGCTTGCTGGAATGGTGACAGCTTATCTCTGAGAAGAGATGTAACGACAATGCACATTTGAAATAAGAAGGTTACAATGAGGCTCTGAAGGTATTTTTACAATAATAAATAATTCCAAAAACCCTAGACATCCAAAAACCTAACCGTAGGAGATGAAGCGCCAAAAGTCATGTGGGCCCCGTTTGGGTAAGTTAGTACATCAACTTCCCGGAGTCGTAACTTTTGCATACAATCTCCGTTTTAGGCGTGTGATAGCTCGTTGGAAAGGTATCGTCAAGGAGATTCATTTTGGGGGCTCAATGATGCCTTCAAATATAATTGAGGAGATTGATCTTGATGTGAGTGGCCGACGTGTATTTAGCGTCAGCACGGAAGGTGCCAATCACACCATCAACAACATGAGAAGCTGTTGGGGTTGTTGAGGTAGCGGTGGTAGAAGGGAGAGGAGCATCAGGGAGCAAGTCATAAAGAGTGTCCGTTTGTGGATAAATGAGATCTAGGTACTGAGCGCAACTGATCGCCTGCTCTTCAGTGACAACACCACCCATGGCAATATCATGGGAGATTTCATTGACAAATTATTTGGTGAACCATTTAGCCAATAAATGATCAGGAAGTTTGATTTTGATCAAACGTCATCTATGTCTCCACTCATGGATGTGACCAGAAATATGAGTGGCTGAAGATTGCTTAAAGGAACTCAAAATATTGGTTCCTGTCTCGTAGCAGATGGGCAATTGATAATGTGTGAGAAAATCCATGGCAAGGGTGTTGAATTCGTTAAAGAAACTACGCGGTAATTCAATATACCACTTTGCAACTAAACCTGTGAGAGTTAGTTGAAAAAGACATAAGCGAATGGAGTCGTCCATTAAAGAGTTGGATGATCAACAAAGGTGAAAAATCATGACATGGTTGTTTGGGTATTCTCCCAGTTTATTGTTGAATTTGGGAATGTTGGACGATAGCTTGGCTGGTATGACATGCCAATGGGGAGAATGCAAGATAGGATCAATCAAGATCATAGACAAGTCAGGTAGATCCAAAGTGGCTAGAAAAGGAATCTATCTATTCACTTGAGGGTACTGGTGACTTTGGGGAGGAATTCCCATCGGCATACCAGTAGGACCGTAAGCAGTCTGAATGTACTTGGAGTGTCCTGACATACTCAACTAAGGATGTGGAGGCATGTAGCCCATAGGGTTGGCTTGGTTGGGAATGTTCCCTTGAAAAGGAACACTAGATTGGGTGTGTGGACCTCAAGTGGAACCCAAAGAACCCAGATATGGATGGCCCAAGTGAGGGGGTATAAAAGAGTTTCTTTGAAGCTGTTGCCCCCCAGATGATTGTGGATTTCCTTGGGAAAAAATATTCCAAAGGTGAGATAGTGATCCATATGTGTTTTGTGCATACAATGGGTTATAGATTCCAACCTGAGGTTGTCCTCCAAGTAGAGGATAGCCCCCAACGTTAGATTTCCCTCCAACATGAATCTGGTAACCATAAGTAAACAGACGATGGGTGCTTCCAATTTAATTAGAGCCACTAGGTCTAGATCCCCCGGGAAAAGGTGGATAAGACCCTCTAGAGAGGACCCGGGAAGGTCTAGGAACAAAACCGGTAGTGGCATTGTACCTAGGTGGAACAAAAAGTCTAGAAATTTTAGATGGAACCTGGGTAGGGATAGCAATGGAAGGATTCAAAGCATGATACCTAGGAGGGAGTCAAGTGATAGGTCTAGATGAGAGTGGTGTGCCAATGGGAGCTTGGATAACCACCACATTCCTGATAGGAATAATTGTAATGTGTGGGACCATAGTAGAATGGGCCATCTTGAGATAAAAAGTCGATCTAGGACCAACATTCTATGTGTCTAGAATGATGGTAATATGGCTAGTTGCACCAGAAAAGTGGTTTCGTGGCACCATGTAGGTAG
>WSFP011513212.1:0-12958 GCA_009831015.1 Picea engelmannii | reverse complement strand
GTCACCTTTACTATGGATCTCTTCCTTTCTCAAAAGACATGGTGTAGCTATTGTCATATTTCAAGAGAGGGAAAATTGGTTTGCACAAAGTATGTGCACTTGGTAAGCATTCTAACACTATTTTTCCATTCTATGAGCGAAGATATAGAGAGATTATTGAGTTTATACACTTTGATGTACATGGTCCTATGTCATCCTTTTCATTGAAATGTAATCTATATTACATTTCTTTCATTTATGATTAATCTTGAAAATTGATGCAGGAGCATTTTTCCTCTAAAGTCAACCTTGATGACTAGACCTAGGGGTGTTTGATTTTACCAAGGGAGTGGGTTCCCTAGTTTAAATTTATTTTAATTTCCTATGTTTTTAATTAAGTTCTAGAAGCCTTGTGTGAGAGATATTGTTGAGATTGAAATGTAGTTGAATCTTCCTTTGTTAGGAGAGTTCGAGAATTTGTAATATTTAGAGAGACCTTAGGGTTAGGTGAAAATATCATGGAGATTTTTGTGGATCTAAGATATCTTTGAGTTAGATTAGAAATTTTTTGGAGTATAGGTAAGATCTGGACTAATTGATAGTTCAGAGTATACTTTAAAGTTTGTAATCCTATGGGCATTGGAGGGATCATATTAGAGAAAGGTGAGTGAGTGAGGAGGAAAAATGGGGCCAAAGGCCAACAAAATCCAACTAAATGAAAATTAGGCATGTTAGATAAGAGACAAGTCTTCTGTAAAGACTTATGTATTGTGTGTATATTTGAGTAATAGAAATCACTCTATTTCGAGTGTTTGATTGGATGGATGTATAATCCTCTGTCAATTCATGAAGTGTGTCTGTCTCTGTAATATTATAGAATATTGACTAGTTTCATGTGGTTTTTCATATCCTGTAGTGATATGTTGAGTAGGTTTGTAGGTGTTATTAATATTGGATAAGAAAGAAGAATTCCCTTTTGAAGGATCATGTTACAGGCACAATGATCACAACAGAACTAATTAAGGAATCGATATCAAATTTCTTATAGAGACAGTGAGAAAGGTCTTGTTGCAACCGAGTGAACGAGGCCCATTGATTGTTGATCAACCACAAAATCTATAGTAGTTGTTGATAGTTGATCATTGAAAGGATCAATGAACCAAATCATGCCAAACTATATTATGAAGGATGGATCACTTATAACCGTAGGATTGCCCCACCATTAATTCAAACCATTGATTATATTGGTCGAGAAGTTCATTTGTGTATTAAGTATAGATGACCGAGATTAATTTGGATGAGCCTTATGTGAGATCGATGATTCTCGTCATTTCAGACGTCGACCATTGGGGAATTATAAAGAATCAAAGGTTGTTAATTCTTGAGATCCAAGATACATCAAACTGATGTCAGAGCTCCAATCAGGAGACAAAACATGGAATCAAGGACCCATAGCAGGCCCACAATAAGAATTGAATTATAGTTAAAAGGAATAAATGGTTCATGTATGAAATTAATCCAGATCTATGGTTGATATCAGTGCTATGATATCTCGATATTAGGTGGCATGATACACGTGGCATCGATAGATTTGATAGAGGGGTTTCATTCATAGTTCTAGCATGACTCACACCAAGAAAATATTTGCAATAATTTAAGGATTGACGATGGAGATTTGATCATCGAACAAAAGTCGACGATCCTTGTCATATCATATCTCGACACTCTGAAGAGTCTATTGTTAGGGAGTGTATATGCCATAGAAGATTCGATGATGAGAAACGTTATCTTGACATAAAGGAATCCACACAAGAAACAATACATGGAAAAGGATGTATTGACAATCCACAATTTGAAGGAAAGATCAATGATTGTTGTTAAATGCGCATCGTCAAAGTGCTCGGAGCTTAAAATGAAGGTGGACATCCATTGTGGTTTATAAAGAAAGCACTCTTGGAAGCATGGAAGACAAAGAATGAACACAAACCCCTCGTAGGTGGTTTTCAAACCCACCTATTAACCATCTGCATAACTATGGTAATACCATGAATGGTAAGTGGTAAACCAACATTGGTTTTCCAAGGGAATAAGCACTCAGTCAAAACTATTAGTTGTGAGGATGATAAAGGACTTAGAAACCATATACAAAGCAAGCTCAAAATTTACTAAGAAAGGATTGGTGTGAATGACAGAGAGAGATAAGGCCTAAGAACATGTATGTATCTGAGAGGTAATTGGGCTCGAATGAAGTCTTTGAGGCCAACTCAAAAGTTTGAAGCTACAACAAAGTTACTTATAACTTTTCACCTGTGGGAAAATCGACCTGATGGGTCATAAAAAATCTTGGATTTATTTTATGAAAACTAAGGATGAAGTATTCAACAAATTCAATGAATTCAAAGCCTTAGTTGAAAATTAGAAGCACGACTCATGACATGGACCTTTCCCATGTTTATTTGGGGAGAAGCACAAACAATTATTTCTACCTCTTGTATCGATGTCCACATGAGAATGTAAAGGAAAACACATTGAAGGACACTTTTTTTAGTGAGAAACAACATGCATTTCATTTTCATGTATTTGGTTGCCTAGTTTATATTCATGTTCCTGATGAGAAATGAATTAAGTATGAGCCTTAAAATATCAAGGGGTTCATTGTTTTATACATAGAGAATTCCAAAGGGTATTATATTTACATTCAAGTACAACAAAATATAGTGGTAAGCATGGATGTGAAGTTTGATGAGGATGGGTAGTCCTCAGGGTCATAGGATTGTACTACCCCCAAAATTAACCCTTCGATTAGATGCCATTGGATGATGAATTTCTAGTAGTTTTGATGGTTGTTGAGCATTGGGGGCTAATTCCAATGAATATGTAATTTAAATACCATGTATATATTCCTATTTCAAAGCTCAAGGTCAAGGCCTAACCAACTTAGGTGGTCATCATGTTTGTGATGTTTTGGTATGTTCCAAGAATCACTTGACCATGTGGTTAGATGTTTTGGTATGTTCCAAGAATCACTTGACCATGTGGTTATAAGACTATGTAAAGATGAAATATTAATAAATTACAACCCCAAATAGGTTGCAAGAGAAAAGAGGGGGCTACTAGCTCATGAGAGGGGAAATAAAATAATTACAATTGTTAACTTGTATCCTAAGGTAGGCTTATGCCAAGGTATTATATTTCCACCTTTCCTTTACCAAAGTGCCTCATGTGTTCTCACCAAAGAAACACATGGTCCATGCAATCCTGGAGTATATCAAATCTTATTTGATGCATGCATGTTGTTCCCCATTGATTATTGCTATTCATTTTTTTTGTTTCTCCCATGGATGGATTTACTTTCTCATTCATATGTCCCTATGTGTTGCTATGAAACTGTGAGGAATGTAAATGTACCTTTAGATTCCATATACTTATAATTTCACAAATATATCCATGGTTGAATCAATTATAATATTTGGAAAGGGAATAGACTACAAATCCTTGTGTAAGTGACAACAATCAACCAAAGTTGAGTCAATACTACCGATCCAGGGGCCTTGAGAGTAATCAATAGAATCGATTTTCCTTTGCCTACATTGAGACACTTTAAAGAATAGGTTTAGTAAGGGACTTCAGAGAAAAGAAGGGGAATTTCATACCTTATTTCATGTATGGATTTGGGAAAGGGAATTCATGGTTGATTGAAGGTTGGGTGTGTTTCTTGGAAAAATATCCATTGAGTGAGATTGTGGTAGTTGTCTAGTTATATAACCCAAGTTCTCATACGTAACCAATTCGATGACCATGGAGCTATTGGAAAATATAAGTGTTTGTCTTATTTCCTAAATCAATTATCGATGCTCGATATTTGTATTTAGAATGCTTTAATTTTGTTAGAAAATCCATTTAATAGGTGTTATCATTGAAAACTCGTCCGCAACATTGCACACAATGGTTGAAGAAAGACATCAATGCCAACAACAATTAGTCCATCTACAACACCAAAATCCATCAAAAGGGAAAAAACTGTATACTTGGTTCAAAAATCAAAGTGTGCAAATTAACCAAAGGAAGCACGTACACAGTGCGCATAATGCGCATGCTGTAACATCCCGCTCCGGCGCACTGAGAAAACTTATTATTTGAGGACACTTGCTAGCAAGTGATCTGGACTTTTCTGATGTTAAAACATTTATACTTGATTATGATGCGTTATGATAGACGACATGATGTTTTACTATTTGATGTAGACAGGTGCTATTGACTCAGTTTTATTGAGTGTGCAGGGTTTTGGACCTTGAGGATGCAGAGGCATTGGTGGAACCCCTTGGACTCCGGATGGAGTCAAGGAGTGTGCTATTTGGGTTTATTTATTTACTGTGATATTTCATTGATTTGATGATTTGACGTTGACATGTTCTGACACGATTTTTGATGATGCAGGCTGACGATAGCTTGCCGACCAGACTCACATATGGAGTAAAGGGGCCACACACGATTTCCAGAGAGGTTGAGGGAGAGGGGTGGACAGCAGCCCTGCCACCGCCTACTAGCACTCCCGTCGTGGCTCAAATTGTAGGTTAACGATTACCTAGTTCGAGAGGATCGACGATGCCATGAGGGTAGACTGTGACAGTCACTCACGATGATTCTAAGGGTCGCGCAATAAGGCGAGGGCCTTATTCCTTAGAACCCTTAGTCTCCCACAAGTTCATCTGGCGGAGTGTTGACTCCAGGGGTTATAGATGTCTACCAATCAGTCCAGTTGGCGAGTGGCACCCTTGGAGCACGTGGTGCATCCTGAAGGGCACGTCACACAAAAGAAACACAAGAAGCGAGTGGCACCCTTGGAGCACGTGGTGCATCTTGAAGGGCACGTCGCGCGAAGGAAACGAACGAGGCAAGTGGCACCTTTGGAGCACGTGGTGCGTCCTGAAGGGCACATCGCCTTGATGTGGATGAAGGAAACAAACCTAAATATCCCTAAGACAATAACACCTTAATAAATTCTTAAAACGACACCCCTAAACAAATCGTCGTCCAGTTCAAAATCTAAACCTAAGTCAAAAAAAAAAAAAACTTCTCTAAGATAAAAATTTCGTTTAACCTTAAGGAAAAAGGCCCTAACTCTAACTCTAAAAAGAGACTAACCCTAATTCTAAATGAAATAGATCCTATGAATCTTGACATAATCCTATACCCAAGTATCATTAGTAATAGAAATTAACCCTAATAACCATTAAAATAATTAAGCAAAACATCATTATGAGATTTTAGGCTAGAGTTCGCACCTCAATGCAGTGCAAGGAGAATACAATTTTTAGAACGCACTTGAGCTCTAGTTCTTGGATTTATTAACGTTAACTTCATCCAACTACAACCAATATATCAACGGATACTAGATTTCATAATCTTTTCCAACCATTTAACTTTTAATGAACTCATAACCTTCATTCAAATTGAAACATAACTTTTCTTAAAAATAAAAATATACATAAGTACAATTTTAGTTAACTTAGACAATAAATTTCATTGAAGGCCTCTCCTTCTTTAAACGCAACCTTCAATGAGAGTTCATTAACATATTGAAAGCATAACTCCCTTATGAACGCAATACTTTTTCAAAAATTAAACTAATTCATAAATAAACGAATACCAAAAGCCATAGTTTTGATTGACATAACGCATAACCATCAGTGAATAAATTGAATGCTTAAGGGACTAAACTATATTCCTTAAAACTCATACATAAACTCAGATTGAACCAATAGTAATAAAATTATTTAACAAGCGGAGTATAAAAAAAAAAAAATTAAATTTAAAAATAAAATGAAAAGATGCTTAGCGCATTTACCTTTTTGGGTTTTTAAAAAAAAAAAAAAAAGGGAAAATAATTTTGGAGAAACGTGGGGGATGAGTGACACTTGTAAGACAGAGAATTTTTAGAGGGTTTTTCATTAAAACTTAAAAATAAATGTGATTTAGGTCAAAACTCGATAAAAATAAAGGGGCATGGGGGATGAGGGGGAGCTATTAGGTATTGTTATGCTGCCGAAATTGAAAACTGGACTGATTTCTTGTGAGGAGTTGGGATTTTCTTAGCTGTATTAGAGTGGTAGCTCAGCCTTGGAGGTGAGCTGGGAAGCTAGGCATACCTTTTGGATTTGTGTGGCCCCTTTGCGGCTCGGGGGGCTGAGGGGGAAGCAGAGTGCCCCTCGCGTTTGGCTGGGAGGTACCGGTGTAGTCTCTACGGTCGGCAAGTGGGAGTGGCACGGAGCAGGAGCAACACGGAGGGCACAGACGTCATCAAGCGGGCGATAAGGCAAGGTACACTCCTCTATTTTGTAGGGTATAATGGTTATTGTGTAAATGGATTCGATGTTAGACTGATAGAAACCCTCCCTGGCCCATGTAGCTGCGTTCACCTTGCTCTTCATTGTTATTTTATCCTTCCTTTTTTTTTACATTGGCCGCTTCTCGGGTATAAAGGGATAACCTAGTTTGTTCTTGATATGTTGGCTGGATTACGTTACTTATGAATTTGAATTGTGTAACTAATAGAACCTTTACTTCTGCGGTGATTTTCGGCTTTCGCGAAGGTAGAAACCCCTTTTTATTTGCCGGGGTGTTTTTTACATTCCCTAGGCCTTTTTTTTATTTTCCATGGGCGTTCTACCTCTCTGTGGGTGTTTTGCAACTTACTATGGGCGTATTTACTTCTGTGAGGGCGATTTTACATTTCTATGGACGTTTTGCAATTTGCCGTGGGTGTATTTACCCCTGTGTGGGCATATTTACTTCTGTGGGGGCGATTTTACATTGCCAGGAACGTCTTTGCAAATTGCTGTGGGTGTATTGCTTGGCTGTGGGTATATTTACCTCTGTGTGGGCGAATTTACCTCTGCGTGGGAGAATTTACATTGCCAGGAATGTTTTTGCAATATTGTTGTCAACCTCAACCTCTGTAACTTCATTTACCTCTGCGTGGGCAAATTTACATTGCCAGGAACGTTTTTGCAATATTGCGGTCAACCTCAACCTCTGTAACTTCATTTACCTCTGCGTGGGTGAATTTACATTGCCAGGAACGTTTTTGCAATATTGTTGTCAACCTCAACCTCTGTAACTTCATTTACCTCTGTGTGGGCGACTTACATATTGACTGTAAATAGGATATAGATCCTAAGTTATTAAGAAATTGTTGAAAAAAAATAGGTTATTATAAATGTATTATTAAAAATGTTTTTCAATTGTTTTTATCCTCTCTTAAATTTAATACGCAATATTGATTGGTCCATGATTAATAATTGCTTTTTTCCTATCATAAATTTGATTGTTTTTATACTTATTTAAATTTGATTGTTTTTATCCTATCTTAAATGCGTTGTAACAGTAATTTCCCTTGTCAATGGAAGGGTACTGTCATGGTAATTATTATTCTGAATAGTAAGGGTAAATTTTTCCTATTTTGAAGAGGGTAAAGTTAGTGCTAGAAATCATATAAAAGCATTAAATGGAACGTAATCATTTATGGAAGGTAAATGATTTGCATTAAAGCAAATGATTTTTATGTTATAATGGAAAGTAATCATTTTAGGGAAAGTAAAGGATTTGCATTAAATGATTTCTTTATGATTTTTTTTTATGTTGCCTAATGGAAAGTAATCATCAGTTATGTTTAATGTTATTCTAATATAAAGACAATTGCATGGTATTTATGTTCAATTTTGGGAGATCCGTGGATATTAGTAACAAAAAGGGGGAAGTCCTCATTATTTAATTTGCAATGAAACCATGATATATAAGGCCATTGTTATCTTATTGGTGAGTGTGATAAATGAATATTGACATTTTGGGTGTAATTAAACTAATTATGTAAGGAAGGTGGTATTGATACTAAGGATGTTCATGGTGAAATTAGGTAATGTACTGATTAAAGTTAATGCTAAGGTTATGGTAAGGTTAAATTCTACGTTAATGGTTTTATGGAAATGTTAAAGTAATGGTTTAGAAAATGGGAAGTTGCTAGGTGGTCGTCATTCTATTTAGTTACTGTAAACGTAATGTGGTTATGGGTGGGGTAACGAGTTGAGTTTAATTATCATTAATAATAGTACCATGCAAGGTCTTGAACTATGTTCAATAAGCTAGTATGATCCAGTAAATGGGGTTGTAAATAACCAAATTACATTATTTAAGGTTGGATAACTCGTCGATTAATAAATTTTAATTGGAGCAACTGGTCTGTAATTTTTTCAGTGAGTCTTAATCATGGAGGGTCAATGTCGGAGTCCTTCTTACTTGCACCTTCCTGGAGGACGTTTGTTGTTCATATAATTTACGTTGTACGAGGTCGTAATCATCTTATTGCGTGGTCAGTCTTGTCGGGCGGGATGTAGACACCTCATTGTAGCCTAGTATATAAGTCTGTGTGTGATTATTTGTGTAAAGAATCCTGTGCCGTATCAAGAGTCTCGAGCCCTTTACAGGCAGGGTTTCCACTCTTGCGACACATCTAATGGAGACTACTAGTTTCTTCCTGAGCAGTCGGTCAGGAGCCTATCTGACCTTCTCTCTCTCCAGAGCAGAGAACTAAGATTAAACGCCCTACTTTCCGGTGCAGAAATAGTAAGATCTACTACTATGGATCCTTCCCTCTGTGTTTGTATTGTGCATAACCCAGTATGTTCGTTAAATGGTTGCGTTGTGCGCCTTGTGTCTATGGTCGTTTAATGCTTGCAGTTACTTGTTGTGCGCCGTGTGTCTTCTTGTTGAGATCATTGTGGTTGCGTCTTGTTAGTCATCGGGTGGCGACATAGAGTCAAGTGTGTCTATTCCCTTTCTACATGCGTGCACACACCTTAAACCAAAAAGAAAAAAAAAATTGCACATGTTACTAGAGTTGTTGTCGTAACGAGGAGGACGTTACACATGCTAACACAACCTTCAATGTGCACTTTGCACAAGATGAGTGATTTTATACAAGAAAAGAAACACAATTCCATGAACGACGAATTTATGAATCTCGTCGACCTCTCAACCACTTCTAGTTCGACCCCCAACACGATTTGACACTCATATTTGAGCAAAATCTAGATTGGAGGTTGGTTAAGGGATGGAAAGTGCCCTAAAAGGCCCCTTGTTCACACTATGAACCAATTATATCTTGCCATGAATGGACACTATAAATATGTGCCATGGATGTGCTAGAAAAATAAGAACTTCAAGGTATTGTTATGCTGCAAGAATTCTTCTTTGAGAATCCTCTTTTCTCTTTGAATCATTCAAGCACTATAACAAGGGCCATTCCACTCACCTCTTGAGGGAATTGGCATTGTATTTCTTCACCATTCTCATTTTCCATTTTCATGAAGAGAAGAGCTCTCTATTAGGGAACTCAAGAGCCCTCCCAAGGAGGAAGAGGGGACTCATAATTCCCCGCCTTTGTCTATGGTGTTTAGCCTATCAATATATTGATCCATTGGTAGCTATATATTGGTCATTTTTTGCTTTTCATGGTTCTAGTTATTTCAAGATTCTCTAACATTTATTTCTTAGTTATTTTTAGTTTTATTTCTTTATTTCATGTGTATTTGGTTATCTAATCAACTCACAAACTTCTGTCTTGTTTAGCTGACTTAACTAAGCATGCAAATGTTGTGTTTTTGCTCACCCATGTGACAAAACCAACACAACATATTGGCGACCATACTGGGGATCGATATCAAATTCCTCCCTATTTAAGTCATGGGAGAACTTCTTTTCGATTGTTTTGATATGAAGGTACCAAAACTGGCCTAGTCCAACCTTCCAAAGTCAAAATTCAGAGCCAAGGCAAGAGAATTTCACTTGGAAATTTCTTTCCTGATGCATGACAGGAAGTGCATGACTTTCAAGGCACACAGGTGCGCACTATGCACACTGTGCATGAAGACTTCATTCCTTTTCTCCCTCTGTGCACCTGTCAGAACTGTAGCATGCACACAAGTTCATTTTTCTCAAGTTGTAAGGGTTTTTATGAAATGTTTGAGGGCCCCTAGCCTTCAAATTTTAATTTCCTGCACTTGTAAAGCAACTACACTTCACTTAGAGTCCTTTCCCACAAGAAAAGTTAGCTAAAATAAGCACATAGGGGTAAAAATAATCACTGTTATCCTCTTTTTCTTTGTTGCCACATGGATGGCTCATTTGGCATTTAAAATTTTTAGTTGAAGTTATTGCTTTTTCAAACACAATCAATTAACTTGGGACTAGAAATCAATTTTAACCCTCAAGTATGCTCTTCCCCCACACCCTAGTGTGATCTTGGGAATCAAAAAAGGTGGTTGAAAGGAAATTTCATCTCCCTTTAAAACCATTAGGAGAGGAAAAATCCCCCCTAGGGTTCCTCTTAGTTTTGGAAATCATCTTAAATCTTTGTAAGGGCCCATACATGCCCACATGTTTGCAATCCTAGGATAGTTTCTAAAAGCTTTCTTAGTTTAGACAACACTCTAGGAAAGTTTAAAAGATCAAGTAACGGTCCCATACATTCCCACATGTATACAGATTATAGGATAGTTTCAAAATCTTTCTTAGCATAGACAACATTCTAGGGAGTTTAAAGGATTTGTAAGGACCCATATGTCCACATTGCTAGTTCTTTAGGGATTTAAATATTCCGCAAGGTTGTACCAAAGACACATAGTAAGCTAGGTAAGAAGATTTGTAAGGACCACAAGAAGTCCACATGCTACAAT
The DNA here is from genome assembly GCA_009831015.1 of Picea engelmannii. Lineage (NCBI taxonomy): Eukaryota > Viridiplantae > Streptophyta > Pinopsida > Pinales > Pinaceae > Picea > Picea engelmannii. The sequence continues at coordinate 2,246 of WSFP011513212.1, read as the reverse complement.
CTTACACTTAACTTATTAAAAACTTTTGCAACACTTTTCACTTTCTTGCACACAAAGCTACTCCTCATACACATAATTTCTATTAGAAAAGTGGAGGTTGAAGTAGGAGTTCTTCAAAGGAATTCAGAAATATCTGACTACTTCTTTGGAAATTATCCACACCAATTTTATTCAAACGAGATTGGTCCATGACCCCAATCTCTTATCCCACCACATCTAAAATTTTTCTAAGAACTCACTAAATTTTCCTCCACAGGAGGTGCCAAAAGAATTTTTTTAGTCTAGGTAGGATATCGGGGGTAGGCATCCAAATAACCCCCCGTTATCAGGTTCTCACATTTTGAAACAATAGAAGCTGAGAATAGGGATATTTCAAATCCTCCAAGTCAAATGTTCCTATACCATAAGGCAGGGAGATACCCATGAAGGGTCGAAGGCCGAGGTTCAATTTTTCTGTGCATCCCTCCTTGAGTCACCCAACTCTTGTGAGGGCATCCAACCCATGACCCATTTCTCAGGCCGAAAATCTAAATGTCGCACTTTGACCGAGGCACTTAGTGGTCAAATATAGGATATCCACCTAGGTGGTGATTGTGGGCTGCAATTTCACCTTGATCATATTTTGTGTGGCTATTGGGAAATATTGCTAACTCTTTCAGGATATGCACCCTCTACCCCTCATTATAATTGATTACTTCAACCTTCATTAGTTCCTCTTCTGGTGGCTTCAGACCCTACCGTTGATTTCTATTGGAAGGCCCAATGTTAAATTGAGAGGAAGGACGATAGGTATTTTAGGACACGAGCATTTGCTTTTATTGTTCCCCCATGTGGAAAAAATCCACCTATCCACATGCTTGTTTATTTACAGTTGATTTATGTATGATGTTCATTTGATTACATGCAATTGTGATTTATACTATTTTGTGAAGGTCAAAAGCTCTTGTTCATTTATTTCTCTCTTGTCACCATTTTCACATATTCAATTTGTTAATCAGAAACATAGGGGAACCACAAAATCCCCATCGTTCTAGACTCTTGCAGAATCTTTCTCCTATTCTAGGAGGAGTCCCTAGTCTCACCAAATCACCGACTCAACCATCTCACACCCCTGTGAGTGCTACTATTTTGGGATCATCTTTACTTGGTTCCACTTTGCTTGGATCAAATACCCAAGGCCATCCATCTGTTAGTTCTCCTTCATAAGGAGGCAAGGGTCAAACTTCTTCTCAAGGAAGAAGTACAAACCCACGTAATCCCGCTCAAGGGACATGTCCATTACCTACACACACAATGGTTGGAACTAATCCTCCGCCAAATTTCCCTATGCCATGCTTGGCATACCTCAACCTTCTTGATTTAACCAAACTCACAATTGATCCCATTTTGCCTGATGCCACTTGGCCCAATATGCCTACAAAATTTCCTTCAGATATTCCAAAGTCTGAAGGAAAACCAAGGGAAGATCCCACCAACCATGTTATGACCTTACACTTATAGTTCTCTTCAAACAAAATAATGGATGATTCCATCCTCTTAAGTTTTTTTCAATGAACTCTCACTGGTTCCTCAACCAAGTGGTATGTGGACAAAAAACCAGGGTCCCATGTGACCTTTGAATCATTGGCCAAGGCCTTTTTATCCTTTTTCCAACTACTAGTTTGTCATGATGCTGGCTTAGAACTTCTCTCTGAGTTCAAACAAACCACCATTGTCCATATCGCCGACCACATCCATGAATGGTGTCGATGATGTAGTTTGTGTAAAGAAGAAACCACCAAAGAACAACACCTAGATTGGTTTCTTAAATCGCTCGTCTCTATCATTGCCAAGGATGTAGAATCCATTTTTCCTCAATCAGAAGAGGAATCCATCAACAAGACCGAACAATTTGAACTCATATATTCCCAATCAGGTTACTTGTACATAGTATTTCTTGATGCACCAAGACCCATACCATTTGGCCAGGACAAACCTGGGATGTCCCACACTGTAGATGGGTTGATTGGTTATATGACACACCGCAACCCTTACAGCCACCTGTCACCTAATTATGGTGCAAATCAGTATCTGAAACCATATGGAGGGATGTCTTATTACCCTCCCCCCACTCACCAATAGTCATTTCATGTTGTTCCCCCTCGGCCGTTAGGGGGACCCCCACCGGTACCCCAAATGAATTCAGTCTCTCAATCAAGTGTGGGTCCACCTCCAAATCCCACATATGACCCTAAAAGTGGTGGGAG
>WSFP011513211.1:0-12958 GCA_009831015.1 Picea engelmannii | reverse complement strand
TACTTAGTTTCATTTCTAGCTCAGAGCCTACTGTGTTATTCTCAGGGTTATAATCATCCTTCTTGGCTTTGTTGTTTTCATATTTGGATGTGTTTTATCTTTGTTCACCATCAAAGGTCAGATATGATCAATTTTCATTCTCCCAGGGAAAGATATTTAGTTACTCTGTTCCCCGACATTGACGCTAGAATATTTTGGTCCTAAAGTCTGCACCTGACTACTAAAGGGAAAATCTAGGCCACCTATCAGTTTAGAATGCTTGCTTCTTTTAAATTTTTTTTTGTTGGTCAGAGGGTTATTCTACTAAGACAATGACAAGGTTTGGTTGGAAGAACAATATGGATGAGGGGCTTCCTTGGCTGATGGCACACTAATGATAGACCAATGAAATAATAAAAAATACAGAGAAACAACAAACTAATCAATGAATAGTCTGTTGCAAGAAGTTCAATACTTAAAATATCATTTCAAGACATCAAAAATGTATCCAAACACAATAACTCCCATAGGTTGCAGAAAACAAATATTTACCAAAGCATTAGTTGTTTGACAGGTTGCATATCAATAAAAATAACTCATACAATAGATGAAAGGAAATTAAATGTACTTCACACAAATAAAAAACTATATTCAACATAAGAATGAAAACACATGAATAGTTATACGAAACATTTTCATCAAAAGTATGTTCACGAGGTAGAGAGCATTAATCCATGCATAAAATGGGTACAACCAGTGTTTTTTATGGTTGTTCCTTCCTCAAAAAATATGACCTTGACAATATCCAAAAAATAAGTATTTAAAAGAGTTGCAGAGGCTCTTGTCATTAGGGGACTGAGACCTCAATCTAGGGAACTGTTCGTAAAAAAAAATATTAACTTCACTAAGATACTAGAATTAAACAGTAGGAGTGGTTCTTATCACACATAGAAGGCCACTCTTCCATCTAATCTAGGAAAATGTTGAACTTAATCAAATAAAACTACTACTCTCTCTGCAATAGAACTGATGCATGTGTTGAAGGAAATGAGTTGGCCGAATATAGGCCATGGGGTGACAAAACATAGCTCTACATTGAGAACTGGCATGCATGCGAGCTACTAGAGACCACTGGATATAACCAACTACATGAGCAGAGCTTACTGAAGTTTTTCTGGAACTAATTTGCGTCGAATGTGACTGAGACTTATCTCTCTGTCTATTCCTGAGCTTTAGGCAGCCAAACACACTCTATAATGACCCCATCAACTTCCATCTGTACCTGTGAAATGGTTTGGCTGGAATGATTGTCAACCCATCAGACATGAGGGGAGACATGGAGGTGGGCATCCAATCAGGAGACGAGATGAATGGATGAGAGGGTAAATGTTGTGTAGTGAGGGATACTGGTGGAGCATAGGGAGAGGAAGAGTAGATAGGTGGGAAGTGGGTGGAGAATAGGTGGAAAAATGTGAGAGGGGAGAAGGTAGTGAGTGGGATGAGGAGAGATGATGTGTGAGGTGACGCAGTGATATTACATCATTCAATAATGTGATTGTGATGGGTATTGAGGTTGGTTTGGATTCAGACGGCCTTTGGGCCTGCAATTCACCAGAAGCTATCATGTACCCTTCCATAAATACCATGGTTTAAATTGCGGGACCACTCTTGAAAATTAATGTCCAGGCAGTTTTCGTCTTTGAAATGAACTATAGCCATCGATCTAATTACAATCTGACAACTAACTGACATTTACCTACTGCAAGGATCGATGACGCTCGTTGACCTAGGATCAATGGTCCATATTCACTTCGGCCTTTTGGGCTTCAACTGTTTTGAATGTGAAACATGAAACATCTCTCGGAGGAAAATATCTGAAGTGAATGATCTATCGCCACGCGTCATGATGGATGAACGGTCTAGATTCACTTTGGAAGTCTGATTTTTTGGAGTTTCAAATGTGAAGCATGAAAATCTCCCGGAGGAAAATCATCGAAGTGACGTGGCGACTTGATGTCAGATGATGTCATGGATGCTAAGGTATCTTTGAAAGAAAGATGACATGTATCACGTGGAAATGGGCAAACGAAACAACCAAATGACCTAAGATAAGTTCCATGTGTCCAGCCTCATGAGTGTGCCACCTGTATCAACTATTGGTTTCCACATGCTTCGACACTTTGGGCTTCGAGAGTTTCAACTGTTAGTTCTCTGAACTTACTGGTGGAGAATTCCTAAAGTGAATGATTTGTTTCCGCGTTTCGTAATCGATGAATGGTCTAGATTCTCTTTGGAGATCCGGGCTTCGGGAGTTTCAAATGTGAAGTTTGAGGATCTCCCAGAGGAACACTCCTGAAGTGGACGATCTGCTTCCACGTGTCTCCGTTGATGTATGGTTTTGATTCACTTAGGGACTTTGGGTCTTTGGCTCTTCGGGAGTTTCAAATGTTTATGCTTGGAAAAATCCCAAAGTGAAAATCATTGAAGTAGATGATTTGTCACTGAGTTTCATGATATATGGACAACCCAGATCATTCACTTCGGGTCTTCGAAAGTTTGGGGTTTGGGTCTTTTGATGAATCTGGGTGTTAAACTATGTGCAATTATCCATCCCCGAATTGACAACAATCGTTTATATTATTTTCTTGTTGGATCTTTACCATTGAAAATTTACCCGTCTGTTCCCATAGTTTGAGCCCGGAATTTGATATTCTAGATTGTCACGTCATGTGCATGGGAATTTCTTGTACATAGAAAAATGCTTGGGAAACCTGTGGTGAGCTCAATCCATGAAAAATGTGATGACAAGTAATTTGAATGAAACATGATGTATATTTAATCGTTCAATAAAGATAGAAAATTAAATGCACAAAGACTCAAACAGGAAAGAAGAAAACAAGAATCAAGTCACTCAGTAATGGGAAAAATACTTAACTAACCCAAAAAAGGAAAACTTTGATGAAGTCATGCAGAAAAGAGAGTAGGGGTAGGGGATGCAGACCTAGGTTACAACAGATAGTAAGACAATACCTTCTCCCCCTTTAGGAGTTCAGAGGGAGACATACATTATTCCATTTGAGACAGTTGATATGTTCAGAGATATTACAGTAGGGAATAAAAGGCCTACCTAGAATCACTATGCAAGAGGAAGAGAAACATACAATCCTCTCAAGGCACATCCCAAGAAATCAAAAGAGAATTTTCTAGATATGCTTTAGTCATGAGCCACTTCATTGATATTGAGCCTCCTTATGTTAGAGAAGCAACATGAGAATAGGTATGGCAAGATGCCATAACAGAAGAATACCAGTATATCTTAAATAATGATGATATTATTCAAGGACCAGAAGGGAAGTCTATGGTAACTTCCAAGTGGATCTATAAGATCAATCATGCATTTGATGGAAGTGTCAAGAAATACAAAACAATATCTATAGCAAGAGGTTTCTGACAAACAGAGGAAGTTTTCTATGATGATACACTTGATCAAGTAAACCCGATACACTTCCATCTGTACTACCATCCATGAGTTAGAAACTATATTAGATAGATAGATTCTTGATAAGTTTGGATTTTAGTAAGAGTGGGGTTAATCCAAATGTATATTATTATAGTCTTGGTGATGAGAGCTTCATTTTGATGACTTATTCAGAAAGCCTTGTTGTTGGATACAAGTGATCCTTGACTTCTGAATTCGAGATGAAGAATCTGAGTATGATGCACTACTTCTTGGGACAAGAAGTATGATAGAGGATCGATGAGATTTTCCTGAGTCAAGGAAAATATATAGTGAAAATATTAAAGAAGTTCAATATGACAGAATGCAAAATCCACCGTGATGGATTTAACGAAGAATATTGATGATTTTTTAGACGAGACTAATCCATAGCTGATTGGATCATTGATTTATTTGGTTAACACCAGACTTGATTCATTCCATGCAATGAATGTTCTTATTCATTTCATGATTCAATCGAGACATACTCACTAGAAAACAACAAAACATTTATTGATTGATATACGAGGCACAATTAGATATGGCTTGAGATATGCCTCCAGTGTGAGCTTAAGTTTTCAGGATATGCCGATTCATATTGAGCAGAAAGTGTAGTGGACCGGAAGAGCACATCCGCTTAATGTTCTACCATGAAGGTTGCCATGGTTCCTAATGCAACAGGAAAAAAAACTATGTGGCCTTGAGTACCACAGAGGCAGAGTATATAACATCGAGTGTTTGAAGCAATGTGGCTTCACAAGCTTCTGACAAATTTACTTGACCATGAGATGGATCCTATGATGATAAACAAGAGTCGTGTGTTAAGCTCCTTGAGAACCCGGTGTTTTGTTGATGGATCGAAACATGATGAGATGAAATATCCTTATATCAGAGATATGATGCAGAGGAAAATTGTACACATGAAGTACCTTCCTACACATCAGTAGATTGCAGACATCTTCACCAAACTAGCTTGGTGAAGAGTCCCTCCCTAGTTGAGAGGGAGTGTTGATGACTCCAGCAAAGACAAAATTCAAAGTAAATTCATGTGGGACTTGGAATGATGAAGAATGGCTCCCTAGTTGAGAGGGAGTGTTGATGATTGCAGCTATGTGAGACATTCTATAGCTTACAAACCTGTGATATGTGGATATTTGCAACTATGTGAGACTTTCTCTAGCTTACAAACCTTAGAGAAAGCCCCTAAGAAGGGTATGTGGTTCCTATATGAGACAGATCTAGAATGCAGAGATGACCTCCTCCATTCAGAGAGTTGATATGAAATCCATATGATTATCCTATGGGAAAGGCAATTTGTTGAGTTGGACATTCCTGTGGCCAAGCACAAGGTGAACGTGTGAAATCCCAAAGTGTTGGTTGCATCGTCATGAGAACAGAAATGAAGATGATGTATTAGCCTCCTCCGAGAAGTAGAGTTGATGAGAAACTACAGATGACTCTCCTTTGTGATGCAGTGGGAAATAATATCTATTGAGTGGACATGCATGTGGATGAGTATAGGTGAACATGTGAAGAACAGGTTCTTCTATGTAATGCAGTGAGCCAAAGATATGGAAATCCCTATGGATGTGCCCCTAGTGGAAGAGCACTAGTGCATGTATCATATCCCTTGCTATATTGTACACGAGTCAGACGTGACTGTAAACCTAATTGTAATGTAAAGGGTACATGTCAGCCCCATCTTAATGTGATTAGTAATAAATGTAAAAGATAATTAATCTGGTTAATATGAATTATAATGTGACTTAGAGAGGTCAGCCTTGTTGTGCCAATACACACTTTTGTTTATAGAACACGTCTAATATAAGTAAAGGAAGATTCCCTATTGTGAAATCACATCCTTCACACAAGTTTGGAAATTTCAGCAAGTACACCTTCTTGGGAAAAGTGCACACCTCTCTTGGGTGCTAGTATTCTAGGGTGAAGGTCTAATTGGTGGTGAAGGTATTTCTCTTGAAGAATATAGAAAAGGATTTGGTTGGGTTTTCTTCCCTTGTTGAGAAGGGTTTCCCGGGATAATTCTTGTGTTCTTGTGCATGGTGTTTCTTCTTATGATATTGGTTGCTGCAACATTCTTTTTTATGGTTAAGAAAAATACAACATTGAAATTAACTATATGCTTAACCTAGCTTATTGAAAATTCAACACATATCCATATGAAAGAAGATGACATTCCCAAAACTGCATTTCGCACTCATGAGGCTCATTATGAATTCTTGGTAATGCCCTTTGGATTGTGTAATGCTCCTTCCGCTTTCCAAAGACTTATCAATCATGTTTTTCATCATTTTCTTCATCTTTTTGTATTAGTTTTCTTTGATGATATTGTCATCTAAAGTAAAACTTGGTCATCCCATCTCTCCCATGTGAATCAAGTTTTCCATCTACCCTCTAAGCACCAAATTTTCCTCAAACAATCTAAATGTGCCTTTGGTGCCTCAGAAGTGGAATACCTGGGTCATATTACTAGCAAGGATTACGTCCCAGTAGATACTAAGAAAATTGAATCTATACAAGATAGGCCTCGCCCAAAAACTCTTAAGAAATTGTGTGATTTTCTGGATTTAACGGGTTATTACAGGAAGTTTGATCAGAATTATGGAAAGATTGCAGCTCCTCTCACTTCCCTCCTTAAAAAGAATTCCTTCACTTGGACTTCAGCTGTGGATCATGCCTTACAAGCCTTAAAAGATTCTATGTGCTCGACCCATGCCCTTTCACTCCCAAATTTTAAAAAGACATTCGTATTGGAATGTGATGCTTCCAAGAAAGGAATCAACACCATCCTCATGCAATATGACAGGCCCTTGGCCTTCACTAGCAAACAAATTTCAGAGTGACAATTGGGCCAATCCACTTATGAAAAATAAATTTAAGCTATTATGCATGATGTGGATATTTTGCGTCCTTATTTACCAGGTCAACAATTCCAAATCAAAATGGATCATCACAGTCTCAAGTATTTCCTAGAAAAACGAATTTCATCCCCAACACAACAAAAATGGGTGACCAAGCTAGTTGGTTATGAGTATGAGATCATTTACAAGAACATAAAGGAAAATGTAGTGGTTGATGCTCTTTCCCAGAAATATGAAGGCGAAGAGTCCATTTTCTCCCTCTCCTTCATTGTACCAGATTGGCTCCAAGCTCTTCGTCAGGAATGGTTGAAAGACCTAAACATTTCTAGCCTGCTCCACCAATTACAACTCAATTATTTAGTTTCTCCAGGGTACTCTTGGCATAATGAATAGATTCAGTGCAAATGTCGTTTGCACTTATGAAAGAAATCCCAGCTTAAATCCATAGTCCTTTTTGAACTTCATGCCTCACCCACAACCAATCATTCAGGATTTACAAAAACCTATGAACGGGTCAAACGCTCTTTTTTTGGGGAGGGTATGAAACAAGATGTCCTCACCTTTGTGGATGAATGTGAGGCTTTTCAATGCAACAAGGGAAAAACTGTCAAAGCTTTGGGAATACTCCAACCGCTTCCCATTCCCACTACTATTTGGTGAGATATTTCTATGGAATTCATTGTGCGATTACCTAAATTAGACAATAAATTAGTCATCATGGAGGTAGTTGACCATATCTACAAATATGCTCATTTTTATGCTCTTCAACACCCATTCACAACCAGCAAAGTGGCTCAAATATTCATGGATAATATCTTCAAGCTTCATGGCATTCCTAATTCTATTGTCTCTGACAGAGACCCCACTTTCGCCAGCATTTTTTGGCAAGAATTGTTCAATTTACATGGCACCCAATTGCATATCAACACTACCTATCACCTCAGACAGATCGCCAGACTGATATTGTCAACACGTGTTTGGAAACATATTTGAGGTCTTTTTCATCTGAGTAGAAAAATAGGTGGTCTCAATGGTTACCTCTAGATGAATGATGGTACAACAGATCTTACCATACAAATACTCGCATGAATCCTTTTGAAGAAGTCTATGGCCAAAATCCTCCATCAGTTCTCTCCTATATTCCAAGGGTCTGGAAGGTTTAGGAGGATGTGAGGATATTCTTCGTTCCCTCAAAGACAATTTGGTCATCGATCAGAATCACATGAAGCAACAAGCAGATCAAGGTCATTCCGAATACCATTTTGTTGAAGGGTAACAAGTATATCTTCGACTACAACCTTATAAGAAAACTTAACTCAAATCTCACCACTGACAGAAACTTGCGCCCAAATTTTATGGTCCTTATAAAGTGCTCAAGCGGGTGGGATAGGTGGCTTATAATTTGGCTCTACCCAGTTAGTCAAAGCTCCATCATATTTTTCATGTTTCCTTCTTAAATAAGGTGATTGGAACTAAGTGCCAAACTCAAACTAGTCTCCTTGAGTTGGATGAAGAAGCTTCCATATGGTTGCAACTACAAGCAGTGTTGGCCCAGAGAGAACTTTGTATCCGTCAATGCACCATCCATGAAGTGTTAGTCCAATGGAAAGATACCCCTCCAAAATATGCCACCTAGGAGTTGTCCACCATTCTACAACAATTCCCTCATTTGAATCCTTGAGGACAAGGTTTTTCTTCAAGGGGGAGGGAATGTTAGGGACCTGACCTCCCTAACCCGTCACGTAGGTAGAATAATGTAATTCCATGTAATAATGGCCAATATTAATAATGTATTGTCCCCAAGGCCGAGCCCCGATGTAAACCATGATCTGAAAAAGATTGTAAATATGTGTTATAGGTTGGTGAGCCAAGTTTTGTATAAGCCGGTAGGCTTATGTATTTGATTAGGCCAGAGAGCCTAAGGGTAGAAGACCAAGGGCCTGGATTTTGTATTTGTATGTATGCAGCACTTCAATAAAATATAAACACTGCCAGGTGCAGACCGACCACGATGAAAGAGTGATGGGGGACTGAGCATCCACAGAGTGGGCAAGGGATTAGGGGATGGAAGGTGGAAAAAGGGGCTGAGTGTTGAACCTAGGGGCTAAGCCTAGGGGGCTTAGGCCTGGAATAATATTTTAATATTATTTCCAAAAAGAGCCATGTGCATATTATTTTACCCTAAGTTCTTTGGAGGGGCGAGTGACTTCCAAATGTGAAGGAACGAGCTTCATGGGTGACAAGTGTCAACCCATGTTCATGCAGTTAAAACTGCCAAATCAAGCCATGTTGGGGATTCTGCTTCCATTCCCGTCAACTGCTACGTAGCTTCCTCCTGGATTCTAGTGGACTGTCTGAAGGTGAATGGGTCGAACCTTTGCAAAGATAGCCTCGTGCATCTTCTGAACCGTACACCCCTTGAACCAGAAGCCTATGTTATTCTGAGATAGCTTGTACATTATGTTCTGAACCATCAAGCCTGTGAGTGGAATCTCTATACACCTTGTGAAATCCCGAAACCGAAACCATGAGTCTATTTCGAGATTGCTGAGCCTGTTTGGGAAGCCCGTGTCTATTTTCCCAGTTGGATGTTGTCGCCACGCAGTGCTGGACTGCGCGTGGCTTACTGGCCAATGTGAATTCATGCTTAGACTATGTGTAACCTCTCTCCAGGTGAGGGAGGTGATTTTGGTTTGAAGAGGCAAGTTTTCAAGCCTGCGAGCAATTCTTTCCAGGTGAAAGAGTTTGTTGGGAAGTGTTTTCTTCCAGAGAGTGTCCAGCACCAACTACGGGCTCTGAGACTTCATGATCCGGCCTGTTGTCGAGACCCAGAAGGGGAGGTTAACACTGATGGACTGTGCGTGTGAAGGTGTATACTCTTGGGCGGAACATGCATGTGGGGAATGAGGGTCTGGTAGTAGTGGGTGTAAGATGGCATCTTTGGGAAGAATCCTTCCAGATATTTCTGTGATGCCTTCCCTATAACCTCAGCCTGAGTCTGGATTCCTTGCCCTGGGGTGGAGCTCAGTCCCAACTCAGGGGTGACCTTCTGCTGAGCTGAGGAGCAGTGTGGTCTACGGCTGGGAGGTTCGTGGAAGGCCTACATTTGGTTGGTGGATTTATCCATTGTCACAAGATAAGTGTTTAATTACATGTTTACCATGTTTTATCATGACTATACTGGATCTGTTATCATGTTTTCTGCTGTGTAATGAATTGCTGTTGAAAGCTATGGATTGTCTAACTATAATAGTAACCATATGTTTACTCTGAGATTTAAATGTGTTTTGCTATAATTCTAGTATGAGTTGTGTAAGAAGTGTGTACAGTTTGGTATTGAGAGCGTTAAAAGCCTCGGTAAGCAAAAAGGTACACTAAAAATTGGTATCAGAGCACGAGTAAGCTCTGAGCTGCGAAAAGTGACACTACAAATTCGTATCAGAGCCAAGGTTCCGACACTGAGCCTATATGGGCCAGTGGAGCGGTATTTGGACCGAGAATGCAAGGGAAAATTTGGGTCTGGAAGGCCAATTTCGGACCCTAGTTTGCTCCGAAGCGTCAAGGAGACACTTGACAAGGTTTTTTTTACTAAGCTCAGGAGGTTTAGCGGTGTAGTGAAACCGCAGCTGGTGTGGTATATGGCGACGAGAGACAGTTCTCTACACCAATGGTGTAGAACTGTAGGATCTATTCGGGAGGGAAGGCGAACCCTCGTGACCGTCGTATCTGGAAAAATGTACATAGGAATTAAAATTCCTTTTGAAGTACATAGGAAATGTGGAAATTGCGATATGCAAAATTACGAGTTGGTTAGGAACCGTCTGAACTGTCAAATCTCGGATGGAAAACCCGTCAGCCGTAGGATCTGTTGGGAGGTGTCTGAAGGTTAAACATCAGAAACTAGGGGCAAAAGATCCGACGAGATCTGGAGCCGTCTGTTGCAGAGAGACACGTGGCGGAGATCGAGCGCCCATCGACACTTTGGTGCATCGGGAAATCGAGGATTCCATTGTCAAGATTTTAGGCACATTTCAATTCGTGAAACCCCAAACCCTGATAAGGGAAAAGTCCGGGGTCACGCATCAATGGTCATATGGTGTAGAGCCCATAGGAGGGGCTAACACGTAAAGGAACGCATCGGGAGTCGGAGGATCGTGAGTCTTGGGGTAGAGTGTTTTATGACATTGTAAACCCCGTAGCCCCAACAGGAGGTAGGAATACAGTTTTGGGAAATTGTGGTCACATGGCCAGGGCTTGGCTTGGAGGGCCAAAGCACATCGGAGGATTGGGAGTTCCGAGTACATGTGTAGCTCGACACCGCAAACACTGAAACCTCGATAAAGGACATAAGATGATGGTCTTATAGCAGTCGGTCGTATGTATTAAAGGCTTAGTCGGTGGAGGCTAAGATGACAAGGTAGCGCATCGGGAAATCAGTAAATCGGGGAAAGTCCCGATAGAAGAGTCATCCATCGAAAATCCAGATTCAGGAAATCAGGAATCGCGGGGACAAGGAGTCCATGCATTGTGAAACTCCAAACCCTGAAACCCCGATGAACGGTTTGATTATGGTCACAAGGTAGAGGTCACATGGACCTCGGCATAGCCGGGGGGTTAAGGCAAAAAGGAGCATCGACAAATCGGGGATCGGGAGTCCGTGAGGATAGGAACTCATGTCGTCGGGGATCATGAAACCCCGATACCCGAAACCTCAATCGGGAAGATGTACCCGTAGACAACTGAAGAGCACCACGTGCTAGCAAGTGTGTAGATAAGGAAAGAGTGGTGGGACCCCAATGACGTCACCAAAGGTGACGTGGACCTTTCAGAATGCGCTATGCTCCATCACAGTTAAGGGAGACAGCGGTGTTGTGGGGCCGGAGTTAATTAAATCCGAAATTTTGGATTTCGGGTAATTGTAGTAAAAGGGAGTAGGAGGTCACTATTGCATAGTGAACTTTCGGGTACCGAAAACCTGAGGTTCCGAAACCCGAAGTACCGAGAAACTCAAGTTTCGAAAACAAGAAATTTGCAGAGCCGATTGAGAACTCGGAAAACTTATTTTAAAATCGAAATGTCTTTTATTGTTGTTTGAACTGGCTTATAAATAATGTGGTTGTTCGTGAAGGTTTAACGGCCTGACAATTTTCAATTGAATTTCACAGTGCACGTGCAGAGTTCAACAGAGCTCAGAATTCCAGCACCGAGTATGGAGTGGGCAAAGGTGAAGATTACCCCCGAAATAGAAGATGAATAGGAGGGAAAGGATGTTAACCTGGGAATCGAAGGATCGAACTCCAATGGACATGGAAAGGAGATGGATAAGGAAGGACACATGATGAAAATCATTGAAGGATTGCAAAGAGAGGCCAAGGAGCACTGAGATGATAGCCGAAAGCTCATGAAAGTCAAGGATCGGCAAGGGGAATTAAACTTAATATTCCTGAAGAGCCTGGAAAGAATAGAGAAGAAACTTGAGAAGGGAAGAGACTCAGATACGACAGAGATTCATAGAAATCATGGGAGAAGAAGTAGATCGAGGAGTGGTAGCCGACATCATAGTCGCTCCCAAAAACATTCGGGCAGGGAGACACACAATAGTTCGAGCCTGTCCCCTACCAGAAAACATCAAAAAACTGGAAGGGAGGAATTGAAAGGAGAGATGAATAAAATTAAACCTCCAACATTCGATGGAGAACATAAGAAGGAGGAGGATGCCGAGACCTGGTTGTTGGGCATGAAGAAATACTTCCAGCTGCAGAATTATTCTGCCCATGCAGAGGGAAGAATTGCAATGTACTAGTTGAAAGGAAAAGCATTCATGTGGTGGGATCCGTTTGTGCAGGTACAACACATTAGAGAGAAAGAGGTCACATGGAAGGAATTTAAGAGGTATTTCGAGAAGAAATACCTGACTAAAAGATACTATGACAGAAAGATGAAGGAGTTCTTAGAACTCAAGCTAGGCAGCATGACCATTGATGAGTATGAACAAAATTTTCTGGAACTACCGAAGTATGTTCCATTCATCAAGGATGAGACTGTCAAAATTCAGAGGTATCTAAGTGGACTGCCACCTTCCATTGGTGACAAGATTCAATATGATGACCCTAAGACCATGGAAGAAACCATAAGAAGAGAAAAATGCTTGTATGAACAGCAAGGAGGAAGGCCTAGTTCTCGGAAGGTCTGGGATGATCGGAAGAAATTTAAGAAGGAACAGAGGCATAAGGGAAGCAAGCCTTCATTTTACAGAAACAGTCCTTAGGGACAGCTATCGTTTAGAGAGCTGAGAATGACTGAAGAGAGACCACAAAGACAGAGACAGGCGCCCATTCAGTGTTGGGGCTGTCAAGGAAACCACAAGTACAGAGATTGTCCCCATAAAAATGGTAAGGCGAGAACTGTACATATTGTTCAACAAGCTGAAACAGTGGAGGATATGGGCAGTAGCATGCCGAGGATCTATGTAGCCCTGGACAATAAGCAGGCAGAATTTCAATCACACATGATTGAAGTGGAAGGTATGATTAACAACCAACCACTTGTTATTTTGATTGATTCGGGGGCTAGCCATAGTTATGTAGATCCTAGAGTGGTAGAA
>ML890661.1:0-12189 GCA_009831015.1 Picea engelmannii | reverse complement strand
TATATTTTAAAATGTATTGTTTTCCACAGAAAATTTTTTTTTTTCATTTCTTTTTAGTTTTTAGTTTTTATTTTTATTTTAATAATTTGAGTTTTGAATATATTTTTTTAAATGTGTTTTTTTCTTCATTTTAAAAAAATTATGAAAATTGTCTTCTTTCTCTTTATTTATTTTTTTATGTAAATTTAAATTAAAAAAAAAAACAGTAAATAAATTTTTAAGTGACCATTTAGGATTCAATTTTGGGTTTTTTATTTGCATAGGGATTTTTTGTCAAGGTCGCAGTTTCAATTAGGTCGTAATTATCTATAATTTTAACATTTAGAAAAAAACATTTTTCTTTAGGTAACATCACTTTTTTATTTAGGTGTTGATGTTAAGGTTTTTCTGAGCAACTATTTGATTTTTTAAGGTCATGCTTGAAAACAGTTGTAATTTTGACCCGATTACAAAAAATGGTGTTACGAGTAGAACCACTTTTTGATTTGGGGGTTGATTTTCATGTTTTTTATGCAAAAAGTATGACTTTTAAGGGAAAAAGTTATTGTTTTGAGGTCATAGTTCTCCTTAAGTCGATAACTATGTTGGAACTGAGAGACTTAGTGGACTACGACGAGGAAACCTTGAGTACGACATAAATATTTCTCACACAGTAGGAGTTAGGGGCACTATGTGTAAAAAACCTCCCTCAAACAATCCTCTTAATGCTTAGCAATCAAAGAAGTCACATATCCCAAAATCGATAGATGACATCAGATATTCAGATCTATATGGGGAAAAATGATGAAGAAATTAAGCCCTAATCTAGTAGAACATTACTCTTTTACTCCTAGCTTTGTAGACAAAGTACCAAAGGTAAATTGGGGAAAGGTACCAAATTTTGTCTCATTTCTAATTTGTCATACAAGGATCTTCGGGAAGGAACCTCTCCATTTCCTATGAAAGGTGGTAATGGGGGTGCTTATTTTAAGAACTTGAAAGTTCAAGGGGAGAATCCACTACTTGACGGGGTCGAGCTGAAGGCCAGTAAAGACCAAGGATTGGCAGTTAGAGGAACTCCTCCATGATTTTCTAGAAAGAAAAAGTGTATACATCAGAAGAAACATAGAATCGTAATGGTGGTAGGGTGGGATGTTAATATGGAGTAGGTATAAGATTTGATGACACAAGAAATAGTGGGGCATTTCATCAGGGAACAAGTAGGATGCCCTTCACTTCGTTCCTAGATGGAGGTACACTGGAAACCTTTGATTGGTTCTTTACCAGTGTTTCATATTCTAGTACATTGATGGATAAGTTTTATTTTACACTACAAGGAAAAGACCCTCTAGTGGAGGTTTTTGCGGAAGACCCTATAAAAATATCTTGAAAATCCATTTATAGCAAAGGACACTAGCAGATGCAAGAGGGCAGAGGTTTTAGCGGATGGTTTTTTACGGTGCTTTTATAACTACATAAATCATTGGTGCATTTTCTACTACGGACGCACCAATGTTCTAAAAAACGGTGCACCGTGGTAGGGTTATTTCAAAAAAAATATATACTCCGATGCACTACTTAAATAATGTTGCACCAGTGCACATTGTTTCTCTAAAACACAACGCATTGTGGTAAGGTTATTTATTTTAAAAATATACTCTAGTGTGCTACTTAAATACTGACGCACCAATCTATCTAATAATCAAGCACACCGTAATAGGGTTAAATAAAAAAAAAATACTGGTCATTTATTCATTTTTACCCTTTTCGGTGTTGTATATCTCTCAAGCACCGGTGCAAATTTTGTCTCTCTAAAGCACCCTGTCGTCAATGCTTTCCTTGATTTCCTTCCTTCTATCCATTTCTTAGTGTGTGGTTTTCGAATTTTTCCAAACAATGGTAAAATTTGTTTTTTTGGACTACGTGGAAACCATGCCTCCTCGAAGAGGAAATGTTCAGGTAATGTCTTTATTTCTTTATAAATTAAACTTTTAGCGGATTAAAATTTAAAATTTAGTTAAATTTCCATTGTTTTTATTTTATTTTATCTTCGTGGTGTGTTTGAATTGTTTGGCTCGCACCACAGACGGTGCACCCTGAAAAATTTGCAGGGTGCAGTGAAACACAATGCCAATTTTTTTCGGTGGTACATTTGTAAACTCTAATGCACCTGTGCATTGGGTAAAGTTTAACGCACTGGTGCGTAATTTTACCAACGCACCGCCTAAAATAATATAACTTTATTTTTCACAGTGCGTCGAAATAACTTTAACACATCGAGGTGTTACGATAAACGACGCACCGCATAAATCATATATATTATTTTATGTGGTATGTTGGTAAACTTACTCACTGATGTGTTAATGATTACCCAACGCACCGCCGTAAAAAAATAGAGCCTAAGTGCTAAAGTACCTTAATTATCAATTTTAAAAAATTATTGGTGCGATGCGCCTCCTTTCATGTAATGCACTGACGCATGTCGGGAAAAGCTACACACCCCAGTAACAATTTTAAAAAAAATTGTTTTACGATGCTTTAGGATTTTAATTTTTTATTATTCCAGGCGGTGCATCAGATAACCTTAATGCATCGGTGTGGTAAGGTTATACAAAACACCACGTAAAATAATATAACAAATTTTATATGGTGTGTTATGTTACATGTCTGCACCATAGACAATGCTCACAAGTAATATACACACTGCAGGCGATGCTTGACTATTTTTTGGGCACACCGGTGATGAAATTTACTTATTTTTTTAAGAAATTTATTTTTCTATATTTATAAATAAATTTCTCATTTACTAATTTTTTTTTTGTTTTATGTATGAGGTTGATGTATTTTATATGCCAATCATACAGAGATGTCAATTGAGAGAAAAACAACAACAACAAGAGTAGAGGGTTGACCTATACAATGTTGTACGAGATTAGGAGGTGAGGGAGAGGGAGAGGGATTTGTAACCTCGCCCTATCACTGCAACGACCCAAGTCCTCTTGAGAAATGTAGGCCTTCTTAAGTACTATGAGGAGGATACATCCCTGAAGGGGAACTCCGGGTTCTTGGTGCAATTGATCTGTCCATGGGATGTCCATTGACATGATTTCTGTGTCGGTCCTTATCAGTGGTACCAGACCATTGAGGAGGATATATATTTTATCACAGGGCTATCCAGGAGAGAGGAGGATTTTCCCCAGTTCTTTGCATTCCTAGTCATTACTGCAATAGAGAGTCAACTCATGTACTCTTAGAGATATATTGAGGTTGATGTACTTTCTCCAGTTTATTTTCAGATGTCTGGTGGACAACTACAGATCTCTTATTTTGGTGCAGAGGAGGTTAGGTGCCTCTCACTATTAGTGACGACCATTGCACACTTTACCAGTGATGGGAAGTGCATTAATTGTGATCTTTTGTATTGTGTTGATTCTTTGGTATAGAGGACACTATGTATTAGATGGTCTTCCATGGACTTCCTTTTTTCTTCAGAGTTGTTTTTTTTAATTTTTTGAGAGGTTTCCAGAGACGCGGCCTACATTTGTTCGTCAACCTTCTAGGATGATGACTCATGTGCAGATGCACATGTGGGGAGAGATGATTCCCAAGAGGGGCTAGCCGGAGTTTCCAGCCAGGATTTCCATTGGCATAGTCTGGGGCTACTATACAGTGAGGTCGATCACATGTTTGTGATGGTGGCATGTCGTTATGCAGGGTTGGATTGGTGAGGATGTCTAAACATCCTCTTCACACTGGATGTGCCACCAGATGCTAGAGGTAATATTAATGTTTTTTTTTAAATTTATCTAGTTTCATTTTATTGTCTTACTTAATTAAGATAAAATTTATTCTAACACGTTATTTAACTTATTTTATTAAATTGTTTAATGAATTTGTCTAGTTATTGTTGTGCACTATATATATTTCATATATTGGCACATTCCTTGGGGACATGCCTCCTCCCCCACCAAATGACAATGAGGAGATGCCTGAGGCCGTGGCAGTTTAGGGTCCTTGGGTGTAAATACCCGACAACATGTGTCGTACATTGGATACTAGATTCAAGTTGGAGTTGGGTGACCGACTCATTCACTGTTTAAAAAATCATCTTGTGATTATTTCTATGTTTGTGATTTATTGTTGACTCATATATCATTATATTGCATTTAATTACTTTAACGTATTATTGGATGTCCAATACTATTGTTCACCTCGGAGGAAACCTCTCTGATCTAGAAGAATATTTTTAGCTCAATGGTATAATGCATCATCATTCTCATAAAAATAATAGGATTCAACATACATCACTCTCTCGCCTCGTTTTCCTCTCTTTCCTTGCTCCTATGTCTTGATTCCACCACGCACTTTCTGATCTCTCCTTTTTCTCTTCCTCTTCCTCTCCCAAGTATTTTTCCTCTGTCCCCCACAACAACCATATAGATAAGTTTAAATTAAAAATCATAGAGATAAGTTCAAATCACAAATATAGAAAATAATAATAAACATACTTTGTAATTTCCAATATAATTTTTTAATGGGTTATATATATATATATATATATATATATATATATATATATTAGGATTCGACTTAGATTGTGCACATAATTATATTGTTGTTTGTAATTCTAGAAATAAACTGTGTAAGAATTTTGGACATTTCCAAAACTTCTTGTACAATTTATTTCCAAAATTATAAACAATATTATGAGGAATTGTGAAAATCTACATACTTTAATACATCAATATATCGTTCTTAGTTGTTTTAACTCTAGATATTGAACCCAAAGTAGATTTGGATAAAGCCACCACAAATTCAAATTGTAATAAGAAAATCGATCAAACATGTTCATAGGTATCGTATATGCTTTTACAATTGTATACGTTTAAATGAAATACTCCAATAATTAATGAAACAATGTATGATATCCATTCAAATTTATTTTTCTCTGCATTCGTAAAAGTCTAATAATCTACTTTAATCAGTTCTAGTTCATGTATCAAACAAAAAGGCATGATTGTCGATTGAATACTCTACAATGAAACAATTTAATTTTGAATTGGTGTACTGTAGAAAAGTGGATATAACATTCAAAGTATAATTATCATCATATTAATGTTTCTAAAGATCACTATGTGTGATACTTACCTGCAATATGATGATCTGAACTCATATCTAATTGATTGTCTATAATATTTAACTTAGAAGTTGTTTACTCACAGTCATAAACAACATGTATAAGTTTAATCACCAATAATATGTAAGGTGTATTTAAAATTCCAAATTCCAAAGGAATAGATAGTGATTCTCATTGAAGAAATGTAATACCAATCCATAGGTTCAAGAGAAGTTATTATGATCGAGGTGGATATTGGTGGCCACCCACCTATTCCAACTAGCTCCTCTTGACAATTTTTAGTTCAACACATTCTTCTGTACTTCTTTGTAATTATGGGTTCTACGCTTTTGGGGTTGTCTGAAGCCCTACACATATTCCAGGTGGATACTAGTGGCCTCCCACTTAATCCAACTGGCTTATTTTTTATTTTTTCATGTCAACACATCTTGATGTACTTCCAAGGCCGTTTTGGGGCCCTAAACAGTGTTTTTTTGGATCGTCATAGTCAACCTATAGACGAAGTCAGATTTAGATGGTGTAATGTGTATTTATTGAAAAGACATTTCCAATGGCCTATCACATGCCTAAAACAGAGGTTGTATCCAAAATTTATGACCCCATGAAGTTGAGGTACCAACTTACCCATAGGGGCCCACATAACTTTTGGCGCTTCATCTCCTAGGCTTAGGTTTTTGGATGTCTAGGGTTTTGGCATTCATGAGTAAAGTTAAAAAGGCCTATGGAGCCTTATTTTAATCATTCTGCTCAGATAGATGCATGTAGAAGCCACGTCTCTTCTCAGAGATAGCTACCACCATTCGAGAAAGTGTTTCAGTTCTGCAGTTTTACAATTTCATCCTATTTCATTTATTCATTAGAAGATATTGTTCACTGGATATTTGTGTTGTTCTTCATATCTCTGTGTTTATTGTATTCAGTATTATAATCAGTTCGTTCCGCTCCTAAATATGGATCAATGGTATTAGAGTGGTATGCTCTTCATTTATTTTTCTTCGTGCATGTCCCTGACAAGATCTGGGTACAAGAAGTTGGGACTTGAACCAATCAATTCGTTGCAAGATCAGTCACACCAAGCCTGTAATATACCAGATATAAAATGTATGCAGAACAAAAATAAAATGCTAGTAATGGAAGAATAACAACAATATAACCAGAACATTCACCACAATAACACTGAAATGATATAAGAATAACAACAGAAATAGCTCTTTGAATCTGAAAGCAATGTTCACGGGCCTCTTCGAGGGGGAAACCTCCAGTTGAGTAGAGATCTATTACAATAATATCCAAGCTAGGGTTCTCATACCCTCCACTCCTATTTATACTAAAAAAAAGCATCTAGAGGAAGATCCTTCTAGAAGCGGAAGCTTCTATTAGGTCTTCTTACATCCGCCTTATTCTATTTTATTGAAAGGCCTTACTAATATTGACCTTTATTACATCCGAATATATTTTTCTACCTATGTGCGGGTTAGGACCCTAACATGTCCGCCCCCTTAAAAACAACCTTGTCCTCAAGGCTTGAGATGAGGAAATTGCTGCAAAATGGCAGTTGGTTCCCAAGTGGCGTCTACTGGAGTTGTATCTTTCCACTGGACTAGCACTTCCTTGATGGTTCTTTGACGTAGGTGATGCTCACGCTGGTCCAAAACTAATTCTGGTTGTAGCCAAATAGATCCTTCTTCAACTAACTCTAGAAGGTTGGTTTGAATTTGACACTTAGCTCTAATCACCTTCTTTAAGCATGAAACATGAAAAATAGGATGTAGCTTTGAATGGTTGGGCAAAGCTAACTGATAGGCGACTTGTCCCACATGCTTGAGCATAGTATAAGGACCATAAAATTTGGGCGCTAGCTTCTGACAATGCTTGGCCTTGATGGAAGTTTGCTTGTAAGGTTGCAATTGAATAAACACTTGATCACCTTCTGCAAATTGATATTCAGAGCGACCTTGATCTGCTTGTTGCTTCATGCGATTATGTGCCATGACCAAATTCTCTTTGAGGGTACGGAGAATAGCCTCTCGAGCTGTAAGTGTTAGGTCAACTGCCTAGATCTTCGAGGCACCCGGTAAGTATGAGAGAACTGAAGGTGGCTTATGTCCATATACCGCTTCAAAAGGAGTCATGCGTGTAGCTATATGGTATGAAGTGTTGTACCACCATTCAGCTAGGGGTAACCATTGAGCCCACAGATTTTTATTTTCTAAGGAAAAACACCTCAAATATGTTTCCAAACACTTGTTGACAACTTCCATTTGGCCATCAATCTGGGGATGATAAGTTGTGTTGAGATGCAATTCTGTGCCTAGTATCTTGAACTTGCCAAAAATTGCTTGTGAAATTTGGGTTGCGATCAGAAACAATAGAGTGCGGCATGCCATGAAGCTTGAAGATCTGATCCATGAAGATTTGAGCCACCGTGGATGCTGTAAATGGGTGTTGAAGGGCGCAAAAATGAGCATACTTGGAAAGGCGATCCACAACCACCATTATGACGGATTTATTTCTCGATTTGGGTAAGCCAGTAATAAAATCCATAGAGATATCCTTCCAAATAGCAGGTGGAATCGGGAGTGGTTGTAGTGTGCTCGATGATTTGACTGTTTCTCCCTTGTTGCATTGACACATGTCACATTCAGCTACAAAATTACGAATGTCTTGTTTCATACCATCCTAGAAAAAGGAACGTTTGACACTATCATAGGTTTTGGTGAACTCGAAGTGCCTTGTTGTGGGTGTAGTGTGAAGCTCAGAAAGTATCGTGGATTTAAGCTTTGATTGTTTACTTAAATACAAACGGCCTTTGTATTGAAGTTCCCCATGGAGCCAAGAGTACCCTAGGGAAGCTGGAGCATTGGACTGCAATTGTTGTCCATCAACTGCAAACTTTTGGGATCTTGTAGCCATTCCTGGCGAATGGCTTGGAGCCAATCTGGAACAATGAAGGAAAGAGAAAAAAGGGATCCTTCATCTTCATATTTTTGGGAAAGTGCATCCGCAACCACATTGTCTTTTCCTTTCTTATAAATGATCTCATAATCATATCCAAAGAGTTTAGTCACCCATTTTTGTTGTTCTGGGGAGGAAATGTGTTGTTCTAGAAAATACTTGAGGCTTTGATGGTCTATCTTAATTTGGAACCGTTGCCCCAATAGATAAGGACGTCACAGATCCACGACATGTAGAATAGCCAACATTTCCTTTTCATATATGGGTTTTCCCAGATTTCTTTCAGATAGTTGCTTGTTGGTAAAGGCCAAAGGTCAACCCTCTTGCATAAGGACAACACCAATTCCTTTCCTTGATGCATCACATTCCAACACAAAGGTCTTTGTGAAATCGGGAAGGGCGAGGAATGGAGTGGTGCACATGGCCATCTTCAAGGTTTGAAAATCTTGAGAAACGACTAGAGTCCAAGTGACAGAGTTATTTTTTAGGAGAGCAGTGAAAGGTGTTGCAATCTTCCCATAATTCTTAACAAACTTGCGATAATACTATGTTAAGCCTAGAAATCCATGCAATCTCTTAAGAGTCTTTGGGTGAGGCCAGTCTTGCATAGTTTCATCTTTTTAGGATCCACCATGACGCCATCTTTGCCAACCAAATGACCCAAGTATTCTACTTCTAAGGCGCCAAAAGCACATTTAGACTGTTTCAAGAAAAGTTGGTGTTGAGAGAGTAGATGGAGATCTCGATCCACATGAGAAAGATGGTCTGTCCAGGTTTTTCTATAGATGAGGATATCATCAAAGAAAACTAAGACAAAATGGCGGAGAAAAGGATGGAAGACATGATTCATGAGGCTTTGGAAGGTGGAGGGGGCATTACACAGGACAAAGGGCATGACCAAAAAATCATAGTGGCCCTCATGAGTTCTAAAGGCAGTCTTGGGAATATTTTCCTCTTTCATACGTATCTGGTGGTAGCCTAAATGAAGATCTAGTTTAGTGAAGAATTGGGCACCACTCAATTCATACAAGAGGTCATCAATGATAGGAATGGGGAATTTGTCTTTGATGGTAAGTTTGTTGAGGGCACATAAGTCAAGACACATTCGCCAAGAACCTTCTTTCTTCAGGACCATGACCATAGGAGACGAATAGGGGCTCGTACTAGGGCGGATAATGCCTGCATTAAGGAGTTCCTGGACCATTTTCTCAATTTAATTTTTTTGGGAAAAGGGGTGACGATACGGATGGATATTGGGAGGAAGGCTTCCTAGTACAAGGGGAATGGAATGATCATGAACACCATGGGAAGGAAGGAGGCCTTGGGGAGTGGAAAAGACCAATTGATGTTTAGAAAGGATGGCTTGGAGGTCTTGCGGTACCGAGGGTGTCTCTGTTGCTTGTATGGAATGGAGTTGGGAGATAACACTAGAATGACCCTTTTTTAGAAGCTTTTCCATGCGATGGGAACTAACGATCTCAGGTGAACCAATGATGATTCCTTGGAACTTATATTGGTGTCCCTCCTAGTCGAATTGCATGGTTAAGTCTTTAAACTCCATGAGAATGGGACCCAAAGTCCTTATCCAGTCTACACCCAAGATAATGTCACAACCTCCCATGTTGATAGAAAACATATGGTATTTCAGGTGGTAGTCACCAATTTGGAGTCGCACATTTTCACAACGCCCTCCACATTTCATTGAACCACCATTGGAAATCATGATTTGGATATTATTGACGGCATGGATGTAGCAATGAGTTTCTTGGGCAATGCGGCGATGAATAAAATTATGGGTGTTGCCACTTTCAACCAGAATGATGACCTTCCGATGCTTGATGTAACTGATTAGCTTGAGGGTTTGGGGAGTGGAGAAGCCAGTGAGAGCATTGAGGGAAATGACTGGTTCTACTTCGGGAGGGTCTGAGGGAGGGGTTATGTCAGTGGATTCAGGTGATTCAGACATAGAGGGGGTTTCTTCATCTTCTTCTGAAATCTCCTCGGAGATGGCCATAAAAAGATTTTGTTCTTTACACTTGTGGCCCGAGAAATATTTGTCATCACAGTTATAACAAAGGCCTTTGAGTTGGCGTTCATCCATTTCAGCCCGGGTCAATTTTTGGATCTTTAGTGGAGCAGAGGGAGTAGTAGGATTTACTAGTTTAGGGTGAGGGATGAAGGAGGGTTTGCGGTTTTGAGAAGATAAAACCTGTTGTGCTTCTTTATCTCTTTTGGTATCCTCCACCCAACTCTCAGGCTAGGCCATGAGGACATGGGCCCGAATTTCATCCTTGAGGTCGTTGATAAAACACTCTCAGAAAAGGCATCAGACATGCCCTTTGTTCTAAAATCCAGGCGCTCAATGGAAGTTATAAAGTCTTCCACTATTCCTAATTGTTTCAGCTTTGTCAAATGGACCAAATGGTTGGTGTCAGTGTTAAAGCGTTCATAAATCTCTACCACAAATTGTGTCCAAGCAATATAACCTTGACGAGATTTTTTTCTCCATTGCCACCATTGCCAACGTTCTTGATCTAGATGGAGAACACCATATCGGAGTTTGGTCAAGTCATCTTTAATGTTGTATAAAGAGAAGTAATGTTCCATTTGGGTTACCCAACCAGTGGGGTTCGAGCCATCAAATTTGGTCACATCCACACACGGAAGGCGTAGGTCACGTTGAAAGTGATGGTTCTGCAAGGTATGGGAATGAGATGAATGGTCACATTCAGTATGTGGGGGTGAGGAAGAGGAAGGGTTATCTGTAGGGATATGCAGTTTGGTGCAGAGTGTCGAAAAGACTGATTCAAGCTAGGTGGTGAGGTCTTGTTTGATTTTGCTCATTGAGGACTACATGGTTGTATTGATGGCGACAACATTGGCACTAAGTTGTTTCACTTCTTGTTGGGTCTCAATGAGACCAGATTGCAAGGTGTTGAAGCGAGCTTCCAAGTCTTGGCTACAATTATGGGCCATGAGGATGGGGGAACTGAAAAGGGGCGGACGGGGTAAAAAAAATTTACCGAAAAAATGATATGGATGAATGTGATAAGGGCGAAGAGATGAATCCAATGGAATAGGTCTAAAATAATGGTGAAAAAATTTCCATACCTTTTTTTTAACAAAGTTATACTCTGGTCTGAAGAATACTGTAGAGAGGAAATGCCCAAATGCTTAACCAGAAAGAAATGTGTATTTACTTGGAAACCCGAACACAGTTGTGTGGCAATAGATCTTGTCTATTTTAATTTGTTTATGTTTTTGTCCCCAAGGGTTAGGTATTCAAGGTTTCTATAGACAAGGGTTTTCCCTATGCTATATCTCTCTGATATACATGTGGGGTCCAACAGTAGTACTCGGCCCAATATCTCAGGGCACTAACTAAGGAGGATAGACTGTACCCTTAGTCGTACTACCCGACTACCCAGGTACTAGAGAGTATCTTCCCGAGTGTTGTTCTCGGTGACACTATAGCAGTCAGGTGGCCGATCGGTTTATCTAAAGAGGGCTTCAGGTAATCTAGTCCGACCCGTACATAGGTGTTGTTTGATGCGCTACCACTCGAAGGGGTACCAACAGGGGTTACAAGGGTGGCCAACAGATGTGCGCTTAAGTACCACTTGTATTTCCTACGTGTATGAATCCCTCAACCATGGGTTTATGCATGTAACAACAGATCTATGTGGATTAAAGACACTGGAATACGTCTCTACCCTGAATAAAAAAAATAACCCACACTTTCTGCCGAGGAAAGTGCTCTAATACCACTTGTAATATACCAGATATAAAATGTGTGCAGAACATAAATAAAATGCTAGTAATGGTAGAATAACATCAATATAACTAGAACATTCACCACAATAACACTGAAATGATATAAGAATAACTACAGAAATAGCTCTTTGAATCTGAAAGCAATGTTCACGGGCCTCTTCGAGGGGGAAACCTCCAGTTGAGTAGAGCTCTATTACAATAATATCCAAGCTAGGGTTATCATACCCTCGACTCCTATTTATACTAAAAAGAAGCATCTAGAGGAAGATCCTTCTAGAAGCAGAAGCTTCTATTAGGTCTTCTTACATCTTCCTTATTCTATTTTATTGAAAGGCCCTATTAAT